>ML661885.1:33625848-33902991 GCA_007570785.1 Antilocapra americana
CATCTAGGTTGCTTCCATGTCCTGGCTATTGTAAACAATGCAGCGATGAACATTGGGGTACACGTGGCTCTTTCAATTCTGGTTTCCTCGGTGTGTATGCCCAGCAGTGGGATTGCCAGGTCATATGGCAGGTCTATTTGCAGCTTTTTAAGGAACCTCCACACTGTTTTCCATAGTGGCTGTACTAGTTTGCATTCCCACCAACAGTGTAAGAGGTTCCCTTTTCTCCACATCCTCTCCAGCATTGATTGCTTGTAGACTTTTGGATGGCAGCCATTCTGACTGGTGTAAAGTGGTACCTCATTGTGGTTTTGATTTGCATTTCTCTGATAATGAGTGATGTTGAGCATCTTTTCATGTGTTTGTTAGCCATTTTTATATCTTCTTTGGAGAAATGTCTGTTAAGTTCTTTGGCCCACTTTTTAATTGGGTTGTTTATTTTTCTAGAATGCAGCTGCAGGAGTTGTTTGTATATTTTTGAGATTAATTGTTTGTCTGTTGCTTCACTGGCTATTATTTTCTCCCATTCTGAAGGCTGTCTTTTCACCTTGCTTATAGTTTCCTTTGTTGCAGCATCCATTCTTAATGTCTGAAATATTTAGGTAGTAGTTCTTAAGGTTTCACGGCTTAGATACTATTGTGACTGATGTCTCTACTGAGGAACATGCTTACCACCACAGTACAAATGCTTTTGAATGACAGGCTTTCCCTTCTACTCAGTTATGATAAGTTTTAGGGACAAGTTATAGTAGTACTCCTAGGAATAAATTTGTCATGGCCTTAAAATACAGAAAACTTCAATTCATAGCTGAAAACAAACTATTATTTCTGCAATCATAAAAATAGAGGTCATGAAAAATTATAGTAGGACATTTAGGTAAATTGCAATTTTTCTAGAATAATAGTAAACATCTCTTATGTGTAAATCTCTGTCCAACTTTAGGCCACTTTCCTAAGGTAGATTTCTAGATCTGAGTCAAAAGAATATTTTTAACGGTTTTATACACATTGTCAGATGGCTTTTATAAAAGGCTGTATCAATTTTATATTCTCATAATGCATCCTGATGCCTATCTTATCACATTCTCTCATAGCTTTCACATATTTTAAGAACTTTTGCAGTGACAACTCATCCTAGTTGGATGTTTTAATGATCAGATTTGATTCCTGAAATATACTTAATAGCTATTTTACTTCCTTTATGAATTGTATTTGTCTTTTGTCTATTTATTTTTAGCTTTTAAAGTATTTTAGGAAGCAGCTGGCACTTTTCCAGAGAATTATCAATCACTCTTAAATAAATAAATCTCAGTTGCTCTAGTTTGCTATTGGGAAAACTAAAGTTGCTCATACAAAAAAAAGAGAAGTAACCCAATTTCTGTTTATTGTCTACATCTCAGTTCTTGTGGATTTAGATGCTGAGGCAACCTTATATTATGCATTCAGCACTCCCTCTTAAGTCTAAGATTCATTGAGTCAGTAGTTACAGACTTCTGGTCCTCAGTTTCAGCTGCTTTGAAGGATCACTGGAGGTGACTCCCAAGTCCCCGTAGTGAATTTCATAAATACAGTGAAGCCCAGATTTCAAGTCAACATCACAGACTTATCCTTAAAATTTAGTAAAAATTGGTACTGGTTTCAGGTGATTAGCCTTGTCATCATGGTTGTGGCTATAACAATAATAATTATGGTCAGTTACATTTGCATGATGTGGCTTACTTTGCCCTGTTGTGTGTGTACATGTGTGTCTACAGAGAGAAGCTTTTATCTTTTTCCATAGTCACAGCTACTGAATTTATTTTTCAAATTTTTGTACTGTATTTACCATAAGGAAATCTTTCTCAAAGCACTTAGTAAACAAGATGCAAACCCTACACAGCCTTTGTATGCTACTGATGTATGTATAAGAACCATTGTTCCAATGATGAAAAGACTCTTAACTAAGTCTAGTAAGAGGAAAAATCATTTGAAGACCTTCCTTGAATTAGGGAGCTTATGAAAGAATGAAATTCATGTTTGACTGGCAGCAGAGCCAGTATTTTCACAGCTTCATGTAATTTGTGAGTCTGACTGATACCCTGGTTCAAAATAATCTATCCTATTTTTGATTCTAATAGCAGCAATCTACAGCTATATGTTACGAGTATTTCCATAAGGGACTGTTCACCTTTTTCTGTAGAAGAGTTGATAGGTTATCTTATTGGACCATTTCCACATGTGTCTATGCGGGTTAGGGTAGCTTTGGTAGCATCCTTCTAACTTTATCATCAAAATGAACAATCATGTCTCGATCATGATACTTTACACATCTTTTCATCCTAGGAACACAGCCTTTTTCCATAATGCCTCATAAGCTTCGAGAGGAAAGATAGTTGGAGTATCTTCATTTTATAAATGTAGAAACTGAGAGTCACAACCATACTGTGTTACTAGACAGCTCAGGTACAAGATGCCTACCTACCAGGTTTCTTTCCTCTCAGAGGGGCCTTTCTCTATTAAATACAATGTTTTCCTTAAAAACTGTAATATCTGGGCCAGTCATCTTCTTGCATTTACATAACAGTGCTGTTAAGATCTGCTCTGTAGATCAAATTCTGCCTGATCTTGATTCTTCCAGTAGTGACTTAAGGCCACTCTCAAGTACCCAGGATATGCAGAATTTTTCACTGGAGTTGAACATACCTGAAGGCTGACTATCTCCTCATCAAACTCAAACCTTTTCTGCTCATCTTGGGCAGAACATTTTCTCTTGTGAACTAAGAAAGTTAGGTTCATGAGTTGAATTACTCTTTGGGTGACTAGCACCACATTTGCCCTTATATGCTCAGGGTGAATGTGCTTGATAATGTGAAACCATCTGAAAGTACAAAAGTCATTCTCTGAGTCTAATTTCATAGTCACAGATGTAGAGAACTTAAGTGGAAATGAATTAACATGCTCATATGTTCAATATAACTTACCTTCAAATATATATATTTTGTTAGGTTTAATCTTCCCAATTCTTTATATTTGAATATCTTAGTAGAGTTCAGAAAATGTGTACAAGACCCCTTTCATACCTTATGGTAGATTATGTTTTAATAGTTTATTACTCAGAGTTGGCTTAAAGTCAAAACAACCTACTAGGGACCACGAAATATTTTCAGTTCATTTAGGACTGTCCATGGTCAAATCTTGGCTAACCAGCTTTAAGCCTTTGGCGTTCGCAATATATCCTACACAAGAAATAGGGCTGACCAAAAACAGAAGCAATGAACCAATAGCACAGAGATGTCATTTAAGAGAGAGATCTAAGGCAAAATTTTAGGGTTGTAATAAAATCTCCCAAAACATCTCTAGTTGGAACCAGTACCATATAACTTATTACCAGCGGAATAATCATACAGTCATATAAAATAAGTGTTCAGAAGCATTTCTGAATTTTCTGCCACAATATGAACTGCCTTATGCAAATACTGAATAACTTCCCTAACACACAGTGTTCTATCAGCGAGCACAAAAACCACTTGGCGCTTACAGTTACATCACAGTAATATATTAGGTAAGTGACATGGAAGCAAGCCTCTCTTAAAATGAGAGTTTAGCCTAGATTTGCTGTTAGTGAAAGTAGGGAACATTTAACATTCAACTACATAATTTATATGAAGAATTGAAATGGTGATTGTGAAGTTTTCTTTAAGTAATGTATATTCAGCATATATCTTAACAAAACAAATTTTAAAATCTAGGAATATTTGCATAAATATTTTTCATTTAATTTGTTTTGATTCTAAGGGAAATTCCAGCCTTGAAATAAGTGAAACAGAAGTGGATTGTATTTTTAAATGGTAGTCAGAAGTGAATTTTTTTAACAAAAGAATTTTTTTAGAGAAAACATAGAACTAAGAAAACCTTCATAAAACTTTATAAGTGGAGCTTCTTTTAAAATATGCTATTTTATGTTAAGTATTTCTCTGTCCTCATTAGGTGTGTCTCATCATTAGACACAGTGTTACTAAATAGTTGTAACTTTACAGTTTCTTTGATTAATGAAACCTTCCACTAAAGTTTCATTGGGTAGGATTAACTACATTTAAAGATGGCGAAATGCCATCATAACATTAATGCCAGAATTTAATGAGAACCAGAAGTTAACTTCAAGGACGTTTATAATTTAATATGAGGGCACCCTTATATTCTTATTATTTGACTGTAGCGCCCTATCTTTGTTCTCGTGATAAAAAGTTTAACTCAGCAAAGTTGTACTTATTGAATACCAACTATGTGCCTACCATGTGCCAGCATCTCACGAGTGAGACTATTTTCCATTCTCAAAGCAGACCATTTCTGATCAGAAAGAGGAGAAATAAGAACCACTTCCCTCACTTAAAAGTCCCATGACCTCCTTTAATCTTGGATGATTCTAGTTTTCTACAGCACGTATCTATCATCCTAACTTCTGATCTGTTTATTTTTCATGTTGTGTCATCAGCCACCTTCTCCATTGTCTGGATTGAAAAGCTGACCAGCTATGTCTGTGTGATAAAAGGATCTCAGGAATACTGGATTTCTTAGATGTAGGAAGGATGGGAGCATGAATTAGAATGGAATGTTCTATTTGTGGTACTGAATAGCTATACCTCACAGAAAGAGAAAGTTTACGTTTTGTGGAACTACATGATAAAATTGGAAGTAGGGACAGGTAGAAGAGGAAAAAGAGCTGACAGGAGGATTCTTTTTCCTCTGTGAGGAAGACCCTTCCTGTACTGAAGGTGTACAGTACCAAACTACAAATGCAGATGAACTTTCAAGCTCTTTCCTGTTCTAAAAGCCCCAGGATTCCTATGTGCTTAGAACCCAAAGAAGGCAAAGGACCTAAAGCAAACATCTATGTTCCTTACTCTTTTTTTCCTCACAGTTCTATGTAGACATACTTGCAAAGAAATGTTGAGACCTTATAAAGACTGGAAATGGTAACCACAAAGTGGAAGAAGTCAAATACAGCAGAGACCAAGGGAACACTGCATCCCCAAACTCCTGATGGAGGAAAACCTCAACTATTTAGCTGTGGTCTGAGCTTCCTAGTGGCTAAGGTGAAGAGGAGAAAAAGGAATAACAGGGTGTGATTGTTTTTTAGTAGTAAGACAGACCCCCGCACCAGTTCCTCAGAAACAAGCATTTTTCTTGCTCTCAGTAACAATACCTTGCCTAGGAGGATTTGTATAAAAAGCCATAAACCACATAATAAATGATGTCCTCATGAATTTTTATAGAAAATAAGGAGGTATTCTACATATGTCATTTCAAATATTGGCCTTTGGAGAACACTGAGGGAATAATGTTAAAAGCTAGATGTTTTTTTCTCCCTTGGGGCAGGGAGAGGGGCGTTTGAAACTTCTGGTATATTTACTGTAGATAAATGCTTATTTTCTTTTGACCCACCGACATGTGGAGCAGTAGAAAGATGTAAAGATGTCTAGTACAGGGCAGCACTGTTAAAAGGAGGAGGGGATAAATGGAATTTTTGTGGCAGAATGATATTTGCAAGACTGATCAGGCCACTGGGAGGTTTTTAAATACGCCAGTTCCTGGTAAGGGGAAGATCAGTCTCTGAGACAGCATATCCAATTTAGTAAATTATTATTATTCCATCAAAATTAATGTGAACAATTTTCTCTTTGAGGCTGCTTTTTCCATAGGTGATGTGTTCCAGATGGGCTTTGTGTAAAACTCTTAATGTTTTGTGTTTTCTTTCCGAGAGCAAGAGCCTTTTCTGACGTGTCTTCATTTGTTTCTCTTCTGGTTGTTGTAGGGAAGAGAACTCCAAAAGCAAAGGAGAAAAAGAACAAGAAAAAGAAGAGGAAGCTGATAGAAAGAGCCCAGGAGCAACACAGCGTCTTCCTAGCTACAGACAGAGCTAGCCAGTAAAATCAGAGACACGGAGGGTGGAGGTTTTGTTTTGGGTAGAGGGCAGGGGGTGGTGGTTTTGGCAAAGGTGCACACAGCTACTCTCCACTCCCGGACATGGTGGTGGCATCTGTGCTGCTCTGACCAGTACCTGTTCCCAGTAACTTTGTGAAAGGAGGAGCCACAAGTGTGGGCTCTGTGTTATTTATGCTTTGGTTTGCATTGGGAGACTGTGAAGGTGGGCGATTGTGACCTGCAGCCAAGGGAGCAGGAGTAAGTGTAGAGCATGCGACTGGGTTCCCTGTGTGCCCCGAGGCGGAGGGGCTGCCCGCCCGGAGGTGCAAGGCTGCAGACCACCCCCCACCCCCCACTGGAGAATGGACTTGTGCACATTTATCGAAGGACGACCCTTGGCAGGCAAAGTGCTGTTTCACTTGTGACCTGTGTTTCCCACGTTGTGCATTTTCAAGGATCTGTGTATGTGGATATCTGCCTAGTGTTATCACACATTGTTCTCAGCATCTGTTACCTTCCAACTATTGTGCCCGGAGACTGCTCTTAGCGGCAGGAATTCCTGCTCATTTTCACAGCAGCTCGGATGTGTACATACCCTGCTGGGGCTACATATAAATCTCTTATTTACTGTATATTTATGCTTTCTTCTGTGTAACAAGTCATACCCAATTAATGTTATGTCTCCCGTTTCTAGTGGTTCCTAACCATTGTCCCATAAATGACTGCTCTAGTTTTGCGAATTGATGAATGTTTTGCTGCCCTTTGAAACTTTTCTTTGTGGGCTTATTTCTCATTGTAAAGATAGGATAAGCTAGTTTGTACATAGGATCAAATGACCCCTGTCAGAGAATTTGAATATCAATAGACCTTCCCCACTCCTCACCATAGCTAAAGTATGAGGCATCTGGAGGTCAGAAGCCAAAAACTGCCTTTGAATCTAAGATGTGATGACTTTATGAAACACAACTGCATGAGCAGTTACATGCAGTTACTTATACTACTCATCATGCAGTTTCACAGGCCAGCTAGAGAAGTTTTCAAATTTTTACTTTCAAACTTCAATATGTATAGTTTTTATTTAAAGCAGTTCCTGATTTGCAGTGACAGAGCACCTACCAGTATTCTTGGGTCAGTGTAGAAATGACTACCTGATGAGACCATACATAGAACTGGAGGAGAAAACACGATGAATTCCTACAACTACTGGTCAGATCTTAACAGGGCCCCTTTAAGCCAGAATTTCTGGTTCAAGACAGGAACCCGGTGGAGATTTCCCAGGTGGCTTTCAGAGTAGCTGTTTTCAAAAACATCATTGTCCACTTGGGGGGTATCAGTTCTTAGAGTTTTGATAATGATGTTTCTTCCAGAAGCATTATTATCTTCCTGGATGATCCAGAAGAAAATTAGAACCAAAAGGAATAGTGGAAGATTTTTTTTTTCATTGCAAAACAGTCGTATTTGTTAAATTATCAAATGAGATCATCCCACAAAAATAACTATATGGCTAGACTAAGTGCAGAAAGTGCTCAAGCTTCAAGAACATCACAGGTGGGTCGCTGCAGGTCCCCACCCCCCAGAACAAGGGGCACAAGATGTGCTTCCTTCCCCCTGGAGTGCAGGAATGGCCTTGCTTGGGTTGGGGACACACTCTGCATGTGTATTCACAGCTCATCGTGGCCCAAGAGGCTCCTGATCTCTTCCTGAGTTTCCTGCCTGTGGCCTCCTTGGGATTAAAATACCACCGGCTGAGGGCCTCGGGGTGGGGGTGGGGGCTGGGCCTCTTCCCAGGCCTCCTGGTTGATTAAGGCTGCCTCTTTACTTGCCTCGGCGGAAAGTTTCAGAACCTGGTCGAAGCTCCTTCGGAGCTCCAGGTCCTTCTGGATCACCTCCCTGAGTTCCCTCGGCACGTCCAATGCCTTCGCATTTTCTTCTGAGCTACCAATGCCAAGTTCTCCCAGCAGATGGCGTGTGATTGTCAATTCCCGCTGCAACTAGGAGCTGCCTGTCTCCATCCAGGTGGACTGATTTCATGGGCAGCTCGTGCCGTGAGGTGTCCAGGGCCACTGCGAATGTCTTTGTACTGCTCCCAAAAGCGGCTGGCCACAGCTTCAAAGGGGCTCAGCATCTCAATCTGTGCATCCAGGAAACCCTCCAGCTCCTCCTCCTCCTGACAAAGGAGACACCTGTGCTTCATCTCCTAAGCCTTTTTCTGGAGTTTCTCCTTCTCTTTACACATTATTTCTAGGTTCTTTTCTGCCTGTTCTTCGAATGCAGACAGGCCATTCTCCACCTTCACGGTCAGCAGGGTCAGAAGGAGAGTCTGGGACTCCATCATTTCCACTGCTTGTGATAGGTCTGGGCTCTTTTTACTCGGGCCAGAAGATGATGCCAACTCAGCTTTCTTTGACTTTTTTTTTAAAATTGCAGAGTCTTTTGGACCACACTTTTATCATTAATGGCCGAGGGATCCAGGTCAGACAAGGCAGTGTCATGCCCTTCCAGCAGGGGAGACTGCAGGTTGCCTCTGTCAACTCCATTGCCACCGTTGCTGTTTTGGAGCTGGCTGGATTTTGTTCCACCTTTAGGCATTGTCCCACCGGCCTTTCATGCACCTGCTACAGAGCCTTTCTGGAGGTTTTCTTTTCATACTGCAAGTACCATGACTTGACTATTCTTCCACCTTGTGTTCTTCCTTTTCTCCTAGGACCCCTAGCAGTACTGGGGACCACTGCAGAAGGTTTCCCTAAGGTGCCCTAAGCCAACCTTCCAGCAGGAATTTTCTTGGTCTTGAGGCTATAAAACTTGGCTATTAATTCATGAAACCTGTCAACCCACTCGCTGCATTTGCAGCACCCTCATTATCTCTGCTCTTTTCTCTTAATAAACTCACTCTCCTCTGAAATGCTCTGTCTGGAAATTCTTTTCCAACCAGAGGTCAGACCGCCTCAACACAAATTTTCATATTACTTGACTCCTCTGTCCCTTCAGAGCAGTTTTCTCACGGTTACTTGAGATGCTACCTCCCAGGCTTAAGTCCCAAAAATTTCCGCTGAATAAAACATAACTCAACTTTGAAGTTGTGACTATTTTTTAATTTGACACCCGGAATCACACCTGGCAAGGGGTAAGTATTCCACATCTGTCTCTTGCTGTGTGAGCCTGGGCAAATGATCTTTCCTCCCTAAGCTTCCATCGTCTCATTTGTAAACGAGGAACATAGGATTAAAAAAAAATGTAGAAGATGAAAGGAGCTATTTCAGCGGTTCAACAGCTGTTCACTACAAAACGATAATTGGAAGAGTTACAGATCACAGTTAGTGGCGAGGCACAGCTCTGAACGCTTTTAAACCTCACACTAGGCGGTGGCGCGGCGGCATCAGCCAGGTTTCTCCAGGGAGGAAAGCAAGGTACAGAGAGGTTAAGTCACTCGCCGGAGAACGCCCCGGATAGAAACTTCTGACCAGGGACTCGAAAGCGTCCTCGAGTCCAGCGCCCACGCTCCCCAGCATGCACAAGGCCGCATCCCACCTCCCAGAACCCACACATCTGCAGCTCAGTGGTTCTTGGAGGGGCTCAGATTCGAGCTCATCCCGAGGACCTTCCCTCCCTAGCTCTGCGGCCCCTCTGTCCCCAGCCCTCGACCACAGCCCCTCCAACTGACTCCCACAAATCCAGGTCCACAGTGCCACAATTTACCCAGCACCCCGCCCCGAGGTATCCGCCATTTTCCCGCCTTCAACTCAAAATGATTTTTTGAGGGAAAAAACAAAGCAAGGTAAAGGCCTTTTTTCTCACCTTGCATTGGCTAAACTACCTCTTTGCATTTTTGTTTGAGTCAAAAGCATCTTACCAATAAGTATAAATGTCATGTACATCATTATGAAAATAATATTGCTATGAGATAAGCCATATATGAATGTTGTATACAACTTTAGGGTTTGCATTTAATCCTAAAGTGTTCACCTCCTTTCATATCTATTTAGACTATATTCCTATTTACTAAGTGGGGAGGGGGCAGCTTTATATAGTGCTTCATCATTAATAAGTCAATACTTGTTCTGTTTCTGGGATGTTCTTTTTGTGCATTAAAAAATTCAAAATTATTGTTGCGGAGATATTTTTTTCTTTGGAGATACATTTCAGGGTAAAAGCAATATTTTAGCAACTCTACCCCCAAACAGGGGTCTTAAAAAAGCAACTTTTAAAACCTGTGGGTGTAAGTACATCTAGGAGATTAACTAGTTTAGCTATAAATTGCATTGCACCAATGAAGTTGGACATGACTGAAGAGACTTAGCATGCACGCAGTAATTAAGAGTAGGGATTTTAGAGCCACACTGCCTGAGGTCTAATCCGGACTCTGAAGTAACCTGGGGCAAACTGTTTTCCCAGGTCTCAGTCTCATCATCTGTAAAATGGAGGTAATAATAATTACCTACCATGTAAGGTTGTGTCTTAAGGTAAACTGTGTAAGGTATGGTCGGTACAGCATGGTATAGACTAAGCAATACACAAGTTGTTACTCTTATTACCTGTGTCTTTGGCTACTTATTCCCCAAATTATCTTCCTTATCAACAAAATAGAATATATTTATGAAAATATCTATTCTCTTTAAACTATTTTTTGATGTCTGGATATTCTTTGCTCAAACTTTTATAGGAATTGATCAAAGCTACTTGATTTTTAAGCCTCTAGTTATAAGCAAACTGCGTGCATGCTCGAGAGAGAGAGAGTCAGAGAGAGAAAGACTGACTACAGAGTAATGCACAGCTTCAGGATAATTATACAAAGAAGACCTGGTGGTTTTCCACAAGTGGCTATACCATTCCTATACTTCATACAGTGTATATAAATTGAGCATGTGAAACTGGTTTTCTTACTATTTTCAGGTATCTTAGCATCTGGAGAAGTAGAATATGGAACTACAACTTTCTCAATAAAGAAGCTTGAGTGGTATTTTGATAGGGATTGCACTGCATTGCAGATTGCCTTCAGTAGTATGGCCTTTTTAACAGTATTAATCCTTTCAATCCAAGAAAACTATCTTTCCATCGACTTATGTTGTTTTCAGTTTCTTTCATCAGTGCTTATAGTTTTCTGATTATGGGTCTTTTGCCTCCTTGGGTGGGTTTATTCCTTTATATTTTATTCTTTTTTATGTGATGGTAAATGAGATTGTTCACTTAACTTTTGTTTTTTTTTTAAATTTACTTTAAATTGGAGGTTTACTTCTCTTTCTGTTAGTTCATTGTTAATGTATAAAATGCAGTATATTTCTGTACATTAATTTTGGATCCTGCAACTTTATTGAATTCTTTGGGCTCTAGTAGTTTTTTGGTGGCATCTTTGGGATTTTTCTATGTATACTCTGATGTCACCTGCAAAGAGTAACAGTTTACATCTTCCTTTCCAATCCCTATCAAAATGGCAATGGCATTTTCCACAAAAACTAGGAAAATTTTTAAGATTTTCATGGACACACAAGAGACTCTAGGCAAAACAATCCTGAAAAAGAAGAACAGAGATGGAGGAATCCCGTTCTGCCTTCAGACTACATACTACAAAGCTGCTAATTAAATCCAGTACAGTGTACTAGCACAAAAACAGACACGCAGATCAGTGGGATAGAAGAGAGCCTAGAAATAAACCACAGACTTCTGGCCAATCTCGGACAAGGCAGGCAAGAGTATGAATGTGGGAAGACAGTAACTTCAAGTGGGGCTGGGAAAAATGGACAGCTATATGTAAAAGGATGGAATTAGAACATCCTCTAACACTATATAAAAAAAATAAGCACAGAATGAATTAAAGACCTAAATTTAAGACCAGAAACCATAAAACCTTTAGAGGAAAACAGAGGCAGAACACTATTTGACATAAATCGTACAACATCTTTTTATATTTGTCTCCTAAAGCTTCGGGATAATTTCCTAAAGGAAAAAAAAGCAAAAATGAACAAATGGGACCACATTAAACTTAAAAACTTTTGCATAGCAAAGGAAATCATTGATGAAATGAAAAGACAACCTACCAAAAGGGAGGTTGCAAATTAAATGACCAATAAAGGGTTAATATCCAAAATATATAAATAGCTCATACAACACATCATTAAAAAAAAAAAAACCTCAAGTTGTAAAATGGGCAGAATACCCGAATAGACATTTTTTTTTAAAAGAAGAAACGCAGATAGCTAACAAGCACATGATGATTAACATCACTAATCGTCAAGGAAAAGCAAATCAAAAGCATAATGAGTTATCACTTCACACCTGTCAGAATGGCTGTCATCAAAAAGAACACAAATGGTGGTGAGGATGTGGAGAAAAGGGAACCCCCATGCATTGCTGGTGGGAATGTAAATTGATGCAGCTACTGTGGAAAACAGAAGAAAGTGAAGGTACTCAGTCGTGTCTGACTCTTTGCAACCCCATGGACTGTAGCCTTACCAGGCTCCTCTCGCCATGGGATTCTCCAGGCAAGAATACTGGAGTGGGTGGCCATTTCCTTCTCCAGGGGTTCTTCTCAACCCAGGAATCGAACCTGGGTCTCCCACATTGCAGGCAGACACTTTAACCTCTGAGCCACCAGGGAAGCTGGGAAAATAGTATAGGTGTTCCTCAAAAAGTTAAAAATAGAACTACCATATGACCCAGCAGTTCCACTCCTGGGTATATATCTGAAAACTCTCATTTGAAAAGATACATCCACCCCAATATTCATCAGTTCAGTTCAGTCACTCAGTCACGTCCAACTCATATATATATAACTATATATTATATAAATATAAAAATTATATATATAATATATAAACGTATAATTATAATATGCTATATATAATATATAATTAATAATTGGAACACATTGCTAATCTAATCTAAACACTGCTGAACTAAACACAAGTCTGAGAATCCCTCCCAGCAAAGTTCTTACAAGGAAACACTACCAATAGATTAGAGTTGACAGAGGAGTCATAATCTTTGGGAGGTATAATATTTTTGATTTCCAGGTCAACTTAAAACCTTAGATGGTGGCAACTGTTGTCTCTCAGAAATACCCTCTGGAATATTCCATGTCCTGTTTTTCAAACCACAAACATACCCTTAAAAACAAAGGAAAGTGAATTTACAACTCTAGGATTTTAACATGAAGCCAACTTATTTAAAATTTGAAGTGTTTCAGCATCCTGATTTAAATATATAAATTAAAAGACAATCTCTTTAACAAGTGGTGCTGGGAAAACTGGTCAACCACTTGTAAAAGAACGAAACTAGAACACTTTATAACAACATACACAAAAATAAACTCAAAATGGATCAATGATCTAAACGTAAGACCAAAAACTCCTAAAGGAAAACATAGGCAAAACACTCTCTGACATAAACCAAAGCAGGATCCTCTATGACCCACCTCCCAGAATATTGGAAACAAAAGCAAAAATAAACAAATGGGACCTAATTAAAACTAAAAGCAAGGTGAAAAGGCAGCCTTCAGAATGGGAGAAAATAATAGCAATTAATTAATAACAAACAATTAATCTCAAAAATATACAAGCAACTCCTGCAGCTCAATTCCAGAAAAATAAACAACCCAATCAAAAAGTGGGCCAAAGACCTAAACAGACATTTCTCCAAAGAAGACATAAAAATGGCTAACAAACACATGAAAAGATGCTCAACATCACTCATTATCAGAGAAATGCAAATCAAAACCACAATGAGGTACCACTTTACACCAGTCAGAATGGCTGCCATCCAAAAGTCTACAAGCAATCAATGCTGGAGAGGATGTGGAGAAAAGGGAACCCTCTTACACTGTTGGTGGGAATGCAAACTAGTACAGCCACTATGGAAAACAGTGTGGAGATTCCATAAAAAACTGGAAATAGAACTACCATATGACCCAGCAATCCCACTGCTGGGCATACACACCGAGGAAACCAGAATTGAAAGAGATATGTGTAACCCAATGTTCATCACCGCACTGTTTACAATAGCCAGGACATGGAAGCAACCTAGATGTCCATCAACAGATGAATGGATAAGGAAGCTGTGGTACATATTCACAGTGGAATATTACTCAGCCATAAAAAAGAATACATTTGAATCAGTTCTACTGAGGTGGACGAAATTGGAGCCTATTATATAGAG
Organism: Antilocapra americana; assembly: GCA_007570785.1. Classification (NCBI taxonomy): domain Eukaryota; kingdom Metazoa; phylum Chordata; class Mammalia; order Artiodactyla; family Antilocapridae; genus Antilocapra; species Antilocapra americana. Next base: position 33,639,898 of record ML661885.1, read on the forward strand.
TGAAGTAAGCCAGAAGGAAAAACAAAAATATAGTATACTAATGTATATATAGGGAATTTACAAAGATGGTAATGATAACCCTGTATGTGAGACAGCAAAAGAGACGCAGAGGTATAGAACAGTCTCTTGAACTCTATGGGAGAGGGCAAGGGTGGGATCATATGGGAGAAAGGCATTGAAACATGGAAATTATCATATGTGAAATGAATTGCGAGCCCAGGTTTGATGCATGATACAGGGTGCTCAGGGCTGGTGCACCAGGATGACCCAGAGGGATGGAATCAGGAGGGAGGTGGGAGGGGGGTTCTGGAAGGGGAACACATGTATGCCCATGGTGGATTCATGTCAATGTATGGCAAAACCAACACGATAATGTAAATAAAAAATAAATTAAAAATATATAATAAAAATAAATATACAAGTTATTTATTTATGCAACATAAAATTTTTAATATAAAAATGTCATGCAAAATTTGCATTCTACTCAGTAAAATGTTTCTATATAAAACCATTCCCCCAGCCTTCAGCATCCCCACCCTCCCCACCACAAACCTGGAGTGAAATCATGTTCCAAGAAGATGTTTCATGCTTATTGGGTCCTGTGGTTTCATATACTCCTTGGCACATGGTCACTTATACTTGAAGAAATGCATTTCCCCCTTTAAGTAGCTCAGCAGTGGCCCTTTGCTGGTGTTCAAAATTCTCTAATGGCTTAACTAGGTCACTCCCCCATGGGTTTTATAACCTTAGCTTCCATGGCAGCATGCTGTCTGGGTGCACATCCAACTCTAATTATCTCCTACTGGTTCCCTTTCTCCATCCTACTTTAGTGATAAATATAAAATTCAACCACAGCCCTTCCTCCCTAGGTCTGTTTTGGAGAAGAGAGGTTACCAGATATTTTTCTGTAAAGGGCCAGAGAATTAATATTTTAGATTTCACAAGCCACATGTCTTAGTCACAACTACTCAATCCTGTGCTCTTGTAGCACAAACCAGCCTTAAGACAATATATAAACAAATGGCTATGATTATACTGCAATAAAATTTTATGTACAGACACATATGAATTTCAGTTTTTACATGTCCTGATATATTACTCTTCCTCTGATTTTTTTTCCACCCTTTTAAAAAATGTAAAATTGTTAGCTCACCAGTTATATAAAAATAAGTGGGAGACTGGATTTAGCCACAGGCTGAGTTTGTTGCCCCTTGTTGGTCCAGGATTATCCTGAATCCTTGATATAGAAGGTAACTTGTTGGCTTGTGGATTCCCTTTGCAAATTCTTTGAGAGGCTCCCTCTAACTCTGCCTCAACTCTCCACACTCTGCCTCCGGAGGCATCCAATAAATGCATTGAATGCATATGCCATTTTAAAACCACCCTGTGTATGGTGATAAGCAGGTCAGGAAGCAACAGTTAGAACTGGATATGGAACAACAGACTGGTTCCAAATAGGAAAAGGAGTACATCAAGGCTCTATATTGTCACCCTGATTATTTAACTTGTATGCAGAGTACATGATGAAAAATGCTGGGCTGGAAGAAGCACAAGCTGGAATCAAGATTACCAGGAGAAATATCAATAACCTCAGATATGCAGATGACACCACCCTTATGGAAGAAAGTGAAGAAGAACTAAAAGAGCCTCTTGCTGAAAGTGAAACAGGAGAGTGAAAAAGTTGGCTTAAAGCTCAACATTCAGAAAACTAAGATCATGGCATCTGGTCCCATCACTTCATGGGAAATAGATGGGGAAACAGTGGAAACAGTGTCAGACTTTATTTTTGGGGCTCCAAAATCACTGCAGATGGTGATTGCAGCCATGAAATTAAAAGACGCTTACTCCTTGGAAGGAAAGTTATGACCAACCTAGATAGCATATTGAAAAGCAGAGACATTACTTTGCTAACAAAGGTCTGTCTAGTCAAGGCTATGGTTTTGCCAGTAGTCATGTATGGATGTGAGAGTTGGACTATAAAGAAAGCTGAGCACTGAAGAATTGATGCTTTTGAACTGTGGTGTTGGAGGAGACTCTTGAGAGTCCCTTGGACTGCAAGGAGATCCAACCAGTCCATCCTAAAGGAGATCAGTCCTGGGTGTTCATTGGAAGGACTAACGTTGAAGCTGAAACTCCAATACTTTGGCCACCTCATGTGAAGAGTTGAAAGACTGAAAAAGACCCTGATGCTGGGAAGGACTGGGGGCAGGAGGAGAAAGGGACAACAGCGGATGAGATGGTTGGATGGTATCACCAACTCGATGGACATGGGTTTGGGTAGACTCTGGGAGTTGGTGATGGACAGGGAGGCCTGGCGTTCTGTGATTCATTGGGTCGCAGAGTTGTCATCTGAGCAACTGAACTGAACAGAATTGATACTTCCATTCTTGATATCTCACTCCAATTATAGTTTTATTTCTTATTGGCCATAGACTGTTAGTATATTTCTGGCTCAAACCTGAAGTGAAATAGTAAAAACTCAAAAAGCAAAATTTGTAAGTTCTCTCCTTTCTAATTCATTGTGGCAACTCTCTTGTAGTATAGTGGAGCCCTTGTGATCTGTTTATAGAGAATCATACCTATACTTTATCTTCTGTCCCTTCAACATCAAGACCTCCCCTTTTTTCTGTAACATATGTCAGTGGTGTATCTTTGTTCTTAGAGAAGTGGACTCATTTTAGACACAGCAAAAGACACTTTTCAAAATGATTATTTGATTACACATTCTATCACCAGTCACATCCACAACTTGATATTGTTTTTGCTTTGGCTCTTCCCTTCATTCTTTCTGGAGTTATTTCTCCACTGATCTCCAGTAGCATATTGGGCACCTATCAACCTGGGGAGTTCATCTTCTAGTCTCCTGTCTTTGTGCCTTTTCATACTGTTTATGGGGTTCTCAAGGCAAGAATACTGAAGTGGTTTGCCATTCCCCCCTCCAGCGGACCACATTCTGTCTGACTTCTGTGGATGTGACTGGTTATAGAACCAAGGTCCAATGCTATAAACAGCAATATTGCATAGGAACCTGGAATGTTAGGTCCATGAATCAAGGCAAATTGGAAGTGGTCAAACAGGAGATGAAAAGAGTGAACATCAGCATTCTAGGAATCAGCGAACCGAGATGGACTGGAATGGGTGAATTTAACTCAGATGACCATTATATCTACTACTGTGGGCAGGAATCCCTTATAAGGAATGGAGTAGCCACCACGATCAACAAAAGAGTCTGAAATGTAGTACTTGGATGCATTCTCAAAAATGACAGAATGATCTCTGTTCGTTTCCAAGACAAAACATTCAATATCACGGTAATCCAAGCCTATGCCTCAGCCAGGAATGCTAAAGAAGCTGAAGTTGAACGGTTCTATGAAGACCTACAAAATCTTTTGGATCTAACACCTAAAAAAGATGTCCTTTTCATTATAGGGAACTGAAATGCAAAATTAGGAAGTTAAGAAACACCTGGAGTAACAGGAAAATTTGGCCTTGGAGTACAGAATGAAGCAGGGCAAAGGCTAATCGAGTTTTGCCAAGAGAACGCACTGGTCATAGCAAACACCCTCTTCCAACAACACAAGAGGAGACTCTACACATGGACATCACCAGATGGTCAACACCAAAATCAAATTGATTATATTCTTTGCAGCCAAAGATGGAGAAGCTCTACACAGTCAGCAAAAACAAGACCGGGAGCTGACTGTGGCTCAGATCATAAACTCCTTATTGCCAAATTCAGACTGAAATTGAAAAAAGTAGGGAAAACCACTAGATTATTCAGGTATGACCTAAATCAAATCCCTTATGATTATATAGTAGAAGTGAGAAATAGATTTAAGGGATTAGATCTGATAGAGTGCCTGATGAAATATGGATGGAGGTTCGTGACATTGTGTAGGAGGCACGGATTAAGACCATCCCCGTGGAAAAGAAATGCAAAAAAGCAAACTGGCTATCTGAAGAGGCCTTACAAATAGCTGTGAAAAGAAGAGAAGCGAAAAGCAAAGGAGAAAAGGAAAGTTATTCCCATTTGAATGCAGAGTTTAGAGAATCGCAAGGAGGGATAAGAAAGCCTTCCCCAGCAATCAATGCAAAGAAATAGAGGAAAACAATACAATGGGAAAGACTAGAGATCTCTTCAAGAAAATTAGAGATACCAAGGGAACATTTCATGCAAAGATGGGCTCAATGAAGGACAGAAATGGTATGAACCTAACAGAAGCAGAAGATATTAAGCAAAGGTGGCAAGAATACATGGAAGAATACACAGTACAAAAAAGATCTTCATGACTCAGATAATCATGATGGTGTGATCACTCACCTAGAGCCAGACATCCTGGAATGTGAAGTCAAGTGGGCCTTAGGAAGCATCACTATGAACAAAGCTAGTGGAGGTGATGGAATTTCAGTTGAGCTATTTCAAATCCTGAAAGATGATGCGGTGAAAGTGTTGTACTCAATATGCCAGCAAATTTGGAAAACTCGGCAGTGGCCACAGGACTGGAAAAGGTCAGTTTTCATTCCTATCCCAATGAAAGGCAATGCCAAAGAATGCTCAAACTACCACACAACTGCACTCATCTCACACACAAAAAAGTAATGCTCAAAATTCTCCAAGCCAGGCTTTAGCAATACATGAACCATGAGCTTCCAGATGTTCAAGCTGGTTTTAGAAAAGGCAGAGGAACCAGAGATCAAATTCCCAACATCCACTGGATCATCAAAAAAGCAAGAGAGTTCCAAAAAACATCTATTTCTGCTTTATTGACTATGCCAAAGCCTTTGGCTGTGTGGATCACAATAAACTGTGGAAAATTCTTAAAGAGATGTGAATACCAGACCATCCGACCAGTCTCTTGAGAAACCTGTATGCAGGTCAGGAAGCAAAACTTAAAACTGGATATGGAACAACAGACTGGTTCCAAATAGGAAAAGGAGTACATCAAGGCTCTATATTGTCACCCTGCTTATTTAACTTGTATGCAGAGTACATGATGAGAAACGCTGGGCTGGAAGAAGCACAAGCTGGAATCATGATTGCCGGGAGAAATATCAATAACCTCAGATATGCAGATGACACCACCCTTATGGCAGAAAGTGAAGAAGAACTAAAAAGCTGCTTGCTGAAAGTGAAACAGGAGAGTGAAAAAGTTGGCTTAAGGATCAACATTAAGAAAACTAAGATCATGGCATCTGGTCCCATCACTTTATGGGAAATAGATGGGGAAACAGTGGAAACAGTATAAGACTTAATTTTGGGGAGCTCTAAAATCACTGCAGATGGTGATTGCAGCCGTGAAATTAAAAGACACTTACTCCTTGGAAGGAAAGTTATGACCAACCTAGACAGCATATTGAAAAGCCGAAACATTACTTTGCCAACAAAGGCCCATCTAATCAAGGCTATGGTTTTTTCAGTGATCACGTATGGATGTTGGATGGTGAGTTGTATGGTGAAGAAAGCTAAGTGCCAAAAAATTGATGCTTTTGAACTGTGGTGTTGGCAAAGACTCTTGAGAGTCCCTTGGACTGCAAGGAAATCCAATCAGTCCATCCTAGAGGAGATTAGTCCTGGGTGTTCATTGGAAGGACTGATGTTGAAGCTGAAATGTCAATACTTTGGCCACCTCATGCAAAAGAGATGACTCATTGGAAAAGACCCTATTCCTGGGAAGGATTGGGCGCAGGAGGAGAAGGGGATGACCAAGGATGAGATGGCTGAATGACATCACTGACTCGATGGCCATGGGTTTGTGTCGACTCCAGGAGTTGGTGATTGACAGGGAGGCCTGGCATGCTGCAGTTCATGGGGTTGCAAAGATTCGGACATGACTGAGTGACTGAACTGAACTGGCTTATTTATATTTCTGGTGTCTATAATTCCTTAATTGTATTCCCCCATTATCTTAGTGCCTTTCTTTTCATTAGAGTTTGGCTTCATTTCCTGTATTAGCCTCTGAAAACAGAATATGCCATGTCTTTTTAAAACTGAAATTTTATAGACAATGATTGTAGTGGCCATGTTTTCCAACTTATTCATTTTGGCTGCTCAGTTTTTAGACAGTTTTGTGTCCTCCTGCGCTCTTCTACTATGGACAACAGAACAGATTATATGATGATGGCAGAAGTGTCAAGGAAGATCTCTCCCAAGAGATGGACTCTGGCATGAAGCCTGGACCCTGGGTGTATTAAGCTCTGGGAAAGAAGTAGCACAGACACTGGAAACGACCAATGCAAAGGTCTTGAGGTATGAAAAGGGTCAGCATAATCAAAGTATAGACCAAAGGGAGAAGTTGCTAGAGGGTAGTCAGGAGGAACATGGGAATAAAGGACAGAATATGTCCCCTAGGTTTCTTGCCCTATGCAACAGGATATATAGAGAGGTAAGGAAAACTAGAGCATAAATAAATCCATTTTTCACATGCTTAGTTTGAAATGCTTGCCAAATATCTGAATAGAGATACCACATAGGCAGCTGGATATAAATATAGAGTTTAGGGGAAAGGTCAGGGCTAGAGATATAATTGTGAGCTGTATCAGTGTACAGATGGCACTTGGCACCAAAGAACTTTATGGGCTGATGCAGAGAATGAACGGACAAAAAGGAGCAAAGAAACACAGAAGCACTCGACTTTCAGACATCAACCAAAGGAGGAAGTACCAGTAAAGAGACTGTGAGAAAGTGTCTAGAGAGGAAAACCAGGAGCAATCAATCACTAAGAGAGACCACAAGAGCAGGGATTTAAGGCTAACATTGTTTCTTTCCCCTTCATTTTAGGAAAAATTCCCAGAAGAAGTGAAGGACAATTAGGAAAATTTTGTAATAATCAAGGAGCTTTGTCTTTTCAATTTTTTCCCCCTCATTTTATACTCCAAAAGTTAAACTTATAGTTTTATTTCTCCTTGAAAACAGAATTGGTATAGAATGAACTTAAGTAAATACTTAAAAAATATGGAAATTATTCTTTACATAAATGTGATAATGATACTTAATTTCAGGTTACCATATTTTACTATACCAATTTCAACTACATTTATGATAAAATAATTATCTCAATGACACAACTAAGAATTTTCTAATTTCTTTAAAATTTAATGAAATATATCAAGTGAATAGCAAAAAAAAAAAGACTTCTGAGAATTATAGGTCCTTAAGCTTGTAATTTTCAACAGTGAGGATTTTTTTAAACTTGTAATTATTGGGCCGCTTTTGTAACAGCTTTCTGATGTAAGACCATACATGTCTCAACAGAGTTAGGTACTGCACACACATACATAATCATGGTATTTGACTGGAAAACAAGACAAGTGGTATAGTATATTTTTCAGTGTTCACTGTATATAATAGGATGGCTAAAGCTTTAAGTACTTATATTACATTTTTAAATTAAAATAAATATGTTTCTAATTTTTTTGTTTTTCTTTTGTTTTTCTAATCCTCTTTTTCCATCACATATGCTTCTGCCAAGTTTAGTCTCTCCTGTATATTACTACTATCTGGAAAAACTAAACGTGGTGAAGAATCCAGTGCTTACTTATATCCAATTCTCTCCTTTCTGACCATCAAAGAATATGCTATTTATCAATTCTCTTAGTTAGGTGGGTCTTGTGATTGACTTTCTCATGATGTACTCTGCATATAAGTGAAATAAAGTCAAAGAGGAGAGTGAAAAAGTTGGCTTAAAGCTCAACATTCAGAAAACTAAGATCATGGCATCTGGTCCTATCACTTCATGGGAAATAGATGGGGAAACAGTGGAAACAGTGTCAGACTTTATTTTTTGAGGCTCCAAAATCACTGCCTATGGTGACTGCAGCCATGAAATTAAAAGACACTTACTCTTTGGAAGGAAAGTTATGACCAACCTAGATAGCATATTGAAAAGCAGAGACATTACTTTGCCAACATAGGTCCGTCTGGTCAAGGCTATGGTTTTTCCAGTAGTCATGTATGGATGTGAGAGTTGGACAGTGAAGAAAACTGAGCACTGAAGAATTGATGCTTTTGAACTGTGGTGTTGGAGAAGACGCTTGAGAGTCCCTTGGACTGCAAGGAGACCCAACCAGTCCATCCTAAAGGAGATCAGTCCTAGGTGTTCATTGGAAGGACTTACATTGAAGCTGAAACTCCAATACTTTGCCCACCTCATGCGAAGAGCTGACTCTGGTCAGCTTTGAAAAGACCCTAATGTGAGAAGGATTGGGGGCCGGAGGAGAAGGGAACGACAGAGGATGAGATGGCTGGATGGCATCACCCACCGACTTGATTGACATGGGTTTGGGTAGACTCAGGGAGTTGGTGATGGACAGGGAAGCCTGGCATGCTGCAATTCATGGGGTTGCAAAGAGTCAGAGAAGACTGAGTGACTGAACTGACTGACTGTGATTGACTTTAATCAATAAAATTTGGCTGGAAACTCTATGTGTCATTTCAGGGCTGGGGCACTTAAGAGCAGATATATGCTCTTCATGATTTCTTTTCTTCTTTGGCTGTGACTATAGAGGCAGAACCACAATGAAATAAGCCTGGATTTCTGAGTCAATGCACAGAAAACAGTTGCCTTGGGTAGTTGGTCAACCTAATTCTGATTTTGCACAAGCAAGGAATAAACCTTTATTGTATTAATTCACTGAGATTCTGAAGTCATCAGTTACCTTGCATGGTCTGGCCTTACTCTGTATAATGAAGTGTTTCAGTGTTCAGTTCAGTCGCTCAGTTGTGTCCAACTCTTTGTGACCCCATGAACTGCAGCATTCCAGGCCTTCCTGTCCATCACCAACTTCTGGAGGTTACTCAAACTCATGTCCATTGAGTTGGTGATGCCATCCAACCATCTCATCCTCTGTTGTCCTCTTCTCCTCCTGCCTTCAATCTTTCCCAGCAACAGGGTCTTTTCCAATGAGTCAGTTGTTTGCATCAGGTGGCCAAAGTATTGGAGTTTAAGCTTCAGCATCAGTTCTTCCATTGAATATTCAGGACTAATTTCCTTGAGGATGGACTTTTTAGATCTTCTTGCAGTCCAAGGGACTCTAAATGGTCTTCTCCAACAACACAGTTCAAAAGCATCAATTCTTTGTAGAACAATGACATCTACTTTTAGTGAAATGTCTCATTTTGATGTAAGAGATTGACATTCTGATGATGATGGTGCAATAATTTGCCATACTTTTTCAAAGGCTCATAAAATATTCTTAGATATTCAAGGCAACACATGATAACCATAGTTTGTCTCCACATACCTACCCTATGCAACAAGTGTAGGCAGCCTATAAAACACCAATAGTGGGGGTTGATCAAGAGTTTCAGTCCTCCTCCTCCCACACATACACTGAATGTATACAGCTACAGAGTAAAACCTCTGAAAGAGATCCATATACTAGAGGAATGATTCCTCCACACTGGGAAAATGAGAAAATACCCACCATGAAATGGATAGGAAAGGCTGAGACACACATTTACCTTAAACCCTACTCCCAGGATAGCACCCTACAATTAAGAGGGTGCTTCGAACTCCAAGCTTCTTCCTGAATATGGAAGCATTTTTGACCTTATAATTTAGTACCTCAGCTTTTAAGACTCCCACCAGAGGGTCAGGCACCCAAAACACCTAGCTCTGAAAACCAATGAAGCTTGTGTCCATGAGACTCACAAGACCATAGCAAACAAAGAAGCAGTTGTTAACTGGTACAAACGTTCACTATGGCTATTTCCCCAAGTCTCAGTGCAGAGGGAGCAGAAGAAGCACATTGTTCATCTCCCAGTTTTTACCTGAGAGAGGTCCATCTACATAGTTTGAAAGCTGCTACCTGAGGCCTCCCTGGTGGCTCAGACAGTAAAGAATCTGTTTGCAGTGCAGGAGACCTGGGTTAAATCCTGGGGTTGGGAAGACCCGCTGGAGAAGGGAATGGCAACCCACTCCATATTCTTGCCTGAGGAATCCCTTGGACAGAGGAGCCTGGTGGGCTACAGTCCATGGGGTTGCAAAGAGTCAGACTCAACTGAGGGACTGACACACACACACCTGAGGGTTACACTCCTAACTTACCACATATCCAGGGGCTGTCTGTGATCATCCCTGAAGACCACAGACAACAGTGGACACCTCCCTGTCTTCCTATAGCTGGTTACAAATCACTAGTATCTCCCTGGAAGGAGCTTCTAGACATACCTGCACCCCTGTTGTGCTGCCACTTGAGGAACAGGTCCCTGGATTGGCTGGCTCTGATAGCCAATAAAGCTTAGACTCATGAAACCTACAAAAAATGTTATTAAACAGCTATCCCTCAAGTTTCAGTGCAAAGAGAAAAAGCAAAAGTACCCATTTTCTAGTCTCCCAGAAAGGAATAAATCTGCATACTTTAAAAGCTACTGACTGAGGGCTAACCATTTAACTTAACATGCACTTAGGGGCTGAAAACTATTGTTCCTGGAGACCAGGGAAGCTGATGGACACTTCTTCCATTTTCTCCCCGTAGGCCACTCCAGGTCACAAGTATCTCCATGAGGGGAGCCATATTCACATTGGACACTCCAGCTTTCATGGCTGCTGCCTGAGACACAGGCCTCTGATCTCCTGGCTCTAACAGCCAATGGGGATGGCACTCATGATCCCACACAAATGCAGCAAACAAAGAAGTGATTCTTAATGAGTATAGAAGCAAACCTCCTTCCCTTCCCCACGATGGCTAAAACCCCAAGCCCAGACTGAGTGAACAGGTGAAAATGACTACCCCCCCAAGTTCTCCCAGGAAAGGACTTACCTACATAATTCCCCATATACATACACACACACACACACACACACACATATATATATATGGCTGGCTTATTTTGTTATACAGTACAAACTAAAACAACATTATAAACAACTATACTCCAATAAAAATTAATTTAAAAAAGTTCATGTCAAGGCAAATATCACTATGAACAGAGCTAGTGGAAGTGATGGAATTCTAGCTGAGCTATTTCAAATCCTAAAAGATGATGCTGTGAAAGTGCTACATTCAATATGCCAACAAATTTGGAAAACTCAGCAGTGGCCCCAGGACTGGAAAGGGTCAGTTTTCATTCCAATACCAAAGAAGGGCAATGCCAAAGAATGTTCAAGGCACTGCACAATTGCACTCAATTCACACACTAGCAAAATAATGCTCAAAATTCTCCAAGTTAGGCTTCAACAGTATGTGAACTGAGAACTCCCAGATGTTCAAGATGGATTTAGAAAAGGCAAAGGAACCAGAGATGCTTTTGAACTGTGGTATTGGAGAAGACTCTTGAGAATCCCTTGGACTGCAAGGAGATTTCCTAAAGGAAATCAGTACTGAATATTCATTGGAAGGACTGATGCTGAAGCTGAAGGTCCAGTACTTTGGCCACTTGATGCAAAAAGGTAACTTATTGAAAAACACTCTAATGCTGGGAAAGATTGAAGGCAGGAGGAGAAGGGGATGACAGAGGATGCAGTGGTTGGAAGACATCACCAACTCAATGGACATGAGTTTAAGCAAGCTTCAGGAGATAGTTTAGGACCATCCTAAAGGATGCCTGGAGTGCTGCAGTACGTTGTTCACAAAAAGTTGAACACAACTGAGTGACTGAATTACAAAAAGACAAATACAAATCTTAAAAATTTTCTCATCAAATAATAAATGACCTTGGCATATCAGGAACTTAATTTATTGCAACTATTCTTTAAAATTGAGTTTTATATTGCACCTGAAATGCAAAAAGGCAAAATGGTTACCTGTGGAGGCCTTGCAAATATCTGACAAAATAAGAGAAGTGGAAGGCAAGAAGAAAAGGAAAGATATATACAATCCAAATACAAAATTTCAAAGAATAGCAAGGAGAGATAAGAAAGACTTCTTAAGTGAACAATGTGAAGAAATAGAGGAAAACAAGAGAATGGGAAAGACTAGAGATCTCTTCAAGAAAATGAGTGCTACCAAGGGAACATTTCATGCAAAGATGTGCTCAATAAAGAACAGAAACGGTATGAACCTAAGAGAAGCAAAACAGATTAAGAAGTGGCAGAAGTACACAGAAGAACTATACAAAAAAGATCTTAAAGACCAGGATAACCACAGTGGTGTGATCTGTCACCTAGAGCCAGACATCCTGGAGCATGAAGTTAAGTGGGCTTATGAAAGCATGACTATGAACAAAGCTAATGGAGGTGATGGAATTACCGTTGAGCTATTTCAAATCCTAAAAGATGATGCTGTGGAAGTGCTGCACTCAACAAGCCAGCAAATTTGGAAAACTCAGCAGTGGCCACAGGACTGGAAAAGGTCAATTTTCATTCCAATCCCAAAGAAAGACAATGCCAAAGAATGTTCAAACTACCACACAATTGCACTCGTTTCACATGCTTGCAAGGTAATGCTCAGTATCCTACAAGCTAGGCTTCAACAGAATGTGAACCAAGAGCTTCCAGATGTACAAGAAGGATTTAGAAAAGGCAAAGGAACCAGAGATCAAATTGCCAACATCTGTTGAATCATAGGAAAAGCAAGAGAATTCAAGAAAAACATCTACTTCTGTTTCATTGACTATACTAAAGCCTCTGTGTAGATCACAACAAAATGTGGGAAATTCTTAATAAGATGAGAATACCAGATCATCTTACCTGCCTCCTGAGAAACCTGTATGCAGATCAAGAAGCAGTGGTTAGGACCAGACATGAAACAACAAAGTGGTTCAAAATTGGGAAAGGAGTATGTCAGGGTGTATATTGCCACCCAGCTTATTTAACTTCTTTGTAAAGTTCATTGTGTTAAATGTCAGGCTGGATGAAGCACAAGCTGGAATCAAGATTGCTGGGAGAAATATCAATAACCTCAGATATGCAGATGACACCACCCTTATGGCAGAAAGCAAAGAGGAAATAAAAAGGCTCTTGAGGAAAGTGAATGACAAGAGTGAAAAAGCTGGTTTAAAACTCTACATTCAAAAAACTAAGATCATGGCATCTGGTCCCATCACTTCATGGCAAATATATGTTGAAAAAAATGGAAACAGTGACAGACTATTTTCTTGGATTCCAAAATCACTGCAGATGGTGACTGCAGCCATGAAATTACAAGGTGATTGCTTCTCAGCAGGAAAGCTATGACAAAACTAGCAGAGACATCATTTTGCCAACAAAGTCCACACAGTCAAAGCTATGCTTTTTTCCAGTAGTCATGTAAGGATGTGAGAGTTGGACCATAAAGAAGGCTGAGTGCTGTGGGGCTGGAGAAGATTCTTGAAAAAGTTGGCTTAAAACTCAACATTCAGAAAACTAAGATCATGGCATCTGGTCCTATCACTTCATGGGAAATAGATGGAGAAACAGTGGAAACAGTGAGAGACTTTATTTTGGAGGGCTTTAAAATCACACAGATGGTGATTGCAGCCATGAAATTAAAAGACACTTACTCCTTGGTAGAAAAGTTATGACCAACCTAGATAGCATATTAAAAAGCAGAGTCATTATTTTGCCGACAAAGGTCCATCTAGTCAAGGCTATGGCTTCTCCAGTAGTCATGGATGGATGTGAGAGTTGGACTATAAAGAGAGCTTAGCACCAAAGAATTGATGCTTCTGAACTGTGGCACTGGAGAAGACTCTTGAGACTCCTTTGGACAGCAAGGAGATCCAACCAGTCAATCCTAAAAGAAATCAATCCTGAATATTCATTGGAAGGACTGATGCTGAAGCTGAAGATCCATTACTGTAGCCACCTGATGGAAAGAGCCAACTCATTTGAAAAGACCCTGATGCTGGGAAAGATTGAGGGTAGGAGGAGAAGGGGGCTACATAGGATGAGATGATATGATAGCCTCATTGACTCAATGGACATGAGTTTGAGCAAACTCTGAGAGACAGTGAAGGACAGGGAAACCTGGAGTGCTGCAGTCCATGGGGTAGCAAAGATTTAGACATGACTGAGCAACTGAACAACAGCAACACTCATAAAGTTTTAAATAAAACCTATGAGATTTCTGCCTCTATTTTTATCTATGTGTGTCTGTATATATATATATCAAAGACTGATTAATTATTAAATATAAATTCTCAAAAATATAATAAAGCTAAGCAAAATATTTTTGAACTTCATATGCTCTAGGATTATTTTTGGTAAATAAAAGCTAGTTTAACTCTGTTGGTGAAATTAATATATACATGTCTTTAAAGGTATCAGTATTATGCATATTATGTTTATTATACCTGTGTCAAGTGAAATCATATAGGCTTATTTTTATCTGTAACAAAAATTTGTCAGCAAAATGAAACAAAAGATCTTTAAAATAATGACTTCTTTAATGTCTCATAAAACTTTTATGAATAACCTATGTATGGTAGTTAAGAACAAATAACTTATGTGGATGTAAATGATATCAATTTTTAAGGAAATTTTTTAACTATAGTTTTTGTTAAACAGTATTTCTACTCAAATAGCTTCTTATATCTCTTGGTAATGTGAAGCCTCATAGTTTTGCTAAGCTAAATTAGGGAGAGTCATAATGTTTTAGTGCTCACCTTTTTTGTGCTTACCTTAACATATTTTGATGAACATTATGTAAAATATCAGTATATCATTTTGATATGTAATCTTTTATCTAAAAAACATATATAACTGGGCCTTTGACTTCTAAAAGGCAGAACAGTTCTCAGAGCTTTCTGAGAATCTGTCTCCTGGGTTAGAATCCTCAATTTGGCTCAGAAAAAAAATCCCTTTATTTTAACTGTTAAAAAAAAAAAGTAATGCTATCAAGATGCTCACTGAGATGAGAACAATTTACAAACAAAACAAGAATTTTGACAAAGAGAAAATATAGAAACATATGAAACAAATCACAGAGATGAAAAATACAATAACTAAACCTAAAAATATAGAACCTTCTATGGAACAACTGATTGGTTCAAGATTTTTAAAGGAGTAGGACAGGGTTGTCTGCTGTCACCCTGTTAGTTTAATCTGTATGCTGAGCACATCATGAGAAATGCTGAGCTAGATGAGTCATATGCTGGAATTAAGATAGGCAGGAGAAATATCAGCCTCAGATATGCATATGATATCACTGTAAGGGCAGAAAGCAAAGAGGAACTAAAGAACCTCTTGATGACGGTGAAGGAGGTGAGTGAAATTCCAGCTTAAAACTAAATAATAAAAAAACCTAACATTTGGCCTACTACTTCATGGCAAATAGAGGGGGAAAAGGTGGAAGTAGTGACAGATTTCCTCTTCTTGGGCTCTAAAATAACTGTGGATGGTGACTGCAGCCATGAAATCATAAGACATTTGCTTCTTAGCAGGAAAGCCATGACAAATCTAGACAGTGTGTTGAAAAGCAGAGATATTATTACTCTGCCAACAAAGGTCTGTATAGTCAGGGCTATGGTCTTCCCAGTGGTCACGTACAGTTGTGAAAGCTGGACTGGACTGTAATGGTGGCACACCAAAGAATTAATGCCTTCGAGCTATGGTGCTGGAGAAGATGCCTGAGAGTGACTAGGACAGCAAGGAGATCAAACCAGTCAATCTTCAGGGAAATCAACTGCAAATCGTTGGAAGGACTGATGCTGAAGTTGAAACTCCAGTATTTTGGTCATTTAATGTGAACAGCTGACTTGTTGGAAAAGTTCCAGATGCTGGGAGAGATTGAGGGCAGAAGGAGAAGAGGGCATCAGAGGATGAGATGGCTGGATGGCTTCGCCAATGCAATGGACATAAACTTGGGCAAACTTTAGAGGATGATGAAGGACAGAGAGGCCTGGTGTGCTGCATCCTATGGGGTTGCAAAGAGTCAGACACAACTGGGCAACTGAACAACAACAAAAATTCAATAGAGGGGTTCAATAGCAGACTAGATAAAACAGAATAAAGGATCAGTGAACTCAAAGACAGGGCAGTCATCCAATTAGAAGAGCCAGAAAAGAAAAAGAGAGAGAAAAGAATGAAGACAGCCTAAGGGACTTATGGGACACTATCAACTGGACCAATGTATATGCATTATAGAGAGTGTCAGAAGGAGAAGAGAGAGCAGAGAACTTATTCAAAGTTTTTTTTTAACATTTTAAAAGATATTACAACTATTTTATTTTATTTTTTTATTTTTTTCTCCCTTTTATTGTTTTTGCCATACAATGCCATGATATCACCATGGGTTTACATATGCTCCCCCTCCAGAAACCCCCCCCTCCCCCCTCCCTCCTCCCCCCCTCCTCCCTCCCCCCCAGGAAATCTCGATGCACCAGCCCCGAGAATCAATCCTGGGCTGGCGATTGATTAGACATATGATAATTAACATGTTTCAATGCCATTCTCCCATATCATCCCACCCTTTCCCTCATCAACAGAGTCCACGAGTCTATTCTATCAAAGTTTTGAAAAATTGTATAACCTGGGGAAAGAAACAGATATCCAGATCTAGAAAGCCCAGAGAGAACCAAATAAGATAAATTTAAAGAGACACACACCAAGAAACATTGTAATGAAATTGTCAAAAGCTACAGAGAAGAAGAGAATCTTAAAAGCAGTAAGAGAAAAGCAACATGTTATGCATAAGGGAACCTCCATAAGACTATGAAAGTTTTCAGCAGAAACTTTGTAGGCCAGAAGGGAGTGGAATGATATAATCAAAATGCTAAAAGAAAAAAAAAAGGTGTTAATCTATAATTCTCTACCTGGCAAAGTTGTCCTTCAGAATAAAAGGAAAAATAGAGAATTTCCCAGCCAAAGAATAGCTGAAGATGTTCATCACAATTACACTGGCCTTATAGAAAATGTTAAAAGGAATTCTTCAAGCTGGGACAAAAGGATATTATTTAGTAATAAGAAAATATATGACAGTATAAAACTCACTGGTAAATATAAACATATAGTTAAATTTAAAATACTATCATATAATGTGTGTGGGCAAATCACTTATAACTCTTGTATAAAGATTTAAAATAACTATAAAGAGAGGTCCAGGTCAAGATGGCAGTGTGGGAAGACGATGAGTTCACCTCCTGTCATGGGCACACCAAAATTTTAACTATTGATGAGAAAGACCAGAATCTAGCAAAAAAAAAAAACTTCTATAACTAAATATATAAACAAGTTGTGGTATAGTCAATTATCATACCCCAGGATGAGTGACCCACAAGTGGGAGGATAATTAAACTTGCAGAGGTTCCTCAAGGAGTAATGGATCTGAGCCCCACACTGAGCTTCCAAACTTCGGGACCTTGCACTGCAAAGCTGAGTCTCCAAAATGTCTGACTTTGAAAGCCAGTGGAGCTTACTTTGGGGAGACCCAGAGGGCAGTGGGAAATAGAGCCTCCACTCTTATAGAGCACACACAAAGTTTCACACATTCCAAGACTCAGGGAAAAAGCAATAATTTGAAAGAAGCAAGGGTCAGACCCATTTGCTGCTCTTGTAAAGTCTCCTGAAGAGGAAGGAAAAATTACAGTTCATGTTGCGGACACAGACACTGGTGGCGGGCTCTATAGAGAGCTCATTCTATCACATGGACACTGGTGCTGGCAAGCACCATTTTGGAAATCTCTCTCCAGTTTATTAGCACCTGGACCCAGCCCCACCCACCAGCCTGTTGGCACCAGCACTGGGACACCTAAGGCTAAGCAACTAGCTGGGCAACAACACAGCCCCACTTACCAGCAGGCAGGCTGCCTTAAGACCTCCTAAGCCCACAATCATGCTGGGATACCATCCTGTTCACCGAAGGGCCCAGGGCCTGGCCCTGCTCCAGCCGCTAGCTGGGCGCAGTCGCTCTGGCCCGCAGAGCAATCAACAGAGGCTCCGAATCCACCTGAAAACGGATGAAAGGGTTGGGACAAGAGGCGCAAAGAATGGCAGCAAGACAAGGATCCTGATCAAGCTGCAAAACTTTATTGAGTGCAAGTCGATTATATAGGGGGAGGAAGGGAGGGAGGGGAAAGGAAGGGAGGAGCTCTGACAGGCATATAGGGAGTACGTGTCTTGTGGGTGATTGGCCTGTCGGATATACGTTCGCCGCATGATCCTTTTGGTGATTTGCCAGCCGAATGTATGGCTGGCGCGTAATCAGCGCCTTATATGGCAGCAGGCTTGCAGTGCTCTGACCGTAATGGCTCTGGCTGATCGCATCAGCCGGCTGGGCCCCAACATGGCCCCACATACCAGTGTGTAGGCAGTGGCCCGCAGACACCCAGGATCCTATAGCCAGAGACACTGGGACTCAGCTCTGACCCCCAGTGATCCAGCTCCGGTCTCAGAAACAGTCTTATCTACCAGCATGCTTGAATACCAGCCTCAGGAAATCCTAGGCCCCAGTGCCACCCACCAGGAGGCTGACACAACAACTCAGCCTGGCTCCATATACCAGTGAGCTAGCATTTGACCTGCAACTTTTTGGGCCTTGGCCCCACCCACCAAAGCCTAGCCCTGGGACCAGCCACACCCACCAGCAGGCCAACAGTAGTTCTGATACACCTTGAGCCCCTCAGTCAGGCACCCTGGATCTGGTCCCAGCTACCACCCACTGACTCAAGCTCTTGGACACCCCAGAACCCTCAGAAAGCTATCAGGAACCAGTCCACCTACCAGCAGGCCTACACCAGCTCCTGGCCCTAAAGGCTGTACAGACAGAGATCCTAGGACTCGGCTTTGTTTACTAGTCAGTTTGAACTACACCCAGAAATCCCTGGGCCTTGGGCCTACACACTGATAGTTTTAAGCCAGCTCAGAGACACCTAAGCCCTGCACCAGAGACCCCAGGATTTGGCTCTACTTGCAAGTGAGCCAGCACTAGCTCCAGGACCCAGCTTTTCTCACCAGTGGGTAGACACCAGCCCCATGATCACCTGAGCCTCTGCAGCCTGCCTTACTGGGACATAGTCAACACAGTAGCAGAATGGCATCAGATCTGGGACCCCCTCAGATCCCAGCCTTGCCTACCAGCAGGCTTACAAGAACTCTGGGATAACTTGAGTCTATTAACCAACAACTCCAGGATCCAGCCCCACACACCAATGGGCTGACACCAGCTCTGAAACCTCCAGGACTCTACAGCCAGAGGCCCTGGGACTTAGATCCATCTACCAACAAACAACAGCTCTGAGACACCTTGATCTCCTTCAAGAAGATGAGCCACACTAAAACTTAGCCACACTTACCAGTAGACCAGCATCAGCTTTGGGATACCTCGGAACTCAAAGCCAACCATGTCTGCAACTAACTCCACCAACTAGCAGGCTGACACTAGGTCTGTGAATCCAGACCCTGAAAACAACCACCCCAGGAGTCAGCTCTACCACCAGTGAACCAACAGTAGCCCTGGGTGTCCCTGGGTTTCTGTAGCCAGCTGCCTCATGACCTAGCCCTGCCAACTAGAAATGGCAGCTTCTGTACAAGGAAGGGTGTGGCAACCAATTGGACTGGGGGCAAGCCATGTCTTCCAGATCACCCATAGTAGCCAGTTCAACACAATAGAAGTATCCACATACCCCACAGGGGGCTACCCCTAGAGAAAATATCTCTGGTGATCAGAGTAGAATGTGCTGCTGGGACACATAGGACAGTTCTACAAAAGGCCGCTTCTCCAAGTCAGAAAACATAACCACCCTACCAGATACATAGGAAAAAACCAGCAAATTAAGCAAAATGAGATGACAGAGGAACATTTTCCAAAGTCCATGACCAGAGAGTGAATTTTACCAAACATTCAGAGAAGAGTTAACACCTATCCTCTGAAACTATTACCAAAACTTCAGAGGAAGGAACACTTCCAAACTCATTCTATAAAGCCAGTATCACCCTGATATCAAATCCAAAGATATCACAAAAAAGAAAATTACAAGCCAATAAAAAGGAACAAAGATGTAAAAATCAACAAAATATTAGCAAATCAAGCTTAATAATACATTAAAAAGATCATGAATCATGAGCAAGTGGGATTTACCCAGTGATGCAAAGTTGGTTCAATACCTGCTAAGCAATGAATGTGATACACCACGTTAATAAATGAAGAATAGAAATCCTATGATCATCTCAACAGGTGCAGAGACAACAGATGCTTTTGGATAATATTCAGCATCCATTTATGATAAAAATTCTCAACAAAGTGAGTATAGTAGAATCTTTCTCAACATAAAAATGGCTGTATATGACAAGCCCACAGCCAATCTTATGCTAAACGGTAAAAAGCTGCAAGCTTTAGGATCATGAACAAGACAAGAATGTCCATTTTCACCACTTTTATTCAACATAGGTGTAGAAGTCCCAATTAGACAAATTAGCAGAAAAAGAAAAAAAAAAGGATAGTAAGGTGTCCAAATTGTTTGCAGATGACATGATACTATATACAGAAAATCCCAAAGACACTACCAAAAAATTACTAGAGCTCAATGTATTTGATAAAGTTGCTACCTAGAAAATTAATATACAGAAATGTTGCATTTCTATACACTAACAATGACCTGTCAGAAATAGAAACCAAGAAAAAAATTCCATTTACCATTGCACCAAAACAGAATAAAATACCTAGGAATAAATCTATCTAAGGAGGTAAAAGGAAAATTATAAAACAGTGATGAAGGAAACTGAAGTGGATCCAAACAGATGGAAAGATTTACCTTTGTTCATGGACTGGAAGCATTAATACTGTTAAAATGATGATATTACTCAAGACAATCTACAGATAAGATTTAATGCAATCCTATTAAATGGTATTTTTCACAGAACTAGGAATAATTCTAAAATTTTATAGAAATATAAAAGACCCTGAGTAGTGAAAGCAACCTTGTGAAAGAAGAACAGAGCTGTATGTATCATTTTCTCTGACTTCAGACTAAACTACAAAGCTACATTAACTAAAACAATATAATACAGGTACAAAAAACAGGCACATAGCTCTGTGTAACAGAATAGAGAACCCAGAAATAAACCCATGTATGTATGGTCAATTGGTTTATGACAAAGGAGTCAAGAATATATGATGAAGAAAGGGTTGTAATTTCAATAAATGTCAGGAACTTGTCACATGAAAAAGATGAAACCAGATCCCTAAATTACACCATACATCAAAATAAACCTTAAATAAATTGAAGACTTTAAATACAATCTAAACTGTAAAATTCCTAGAAGAGAACATATGGGATAAACTCCTTAACATTGGTTTCGGCAGTGATTTTTTTAACAAAAGCAAAGGCAACAAAGGCAGAAATAAACAAATGGGACTAAATCAAACCTAAGTTTCTGCTCAATAAAGGAAACCATTAATCAAAGGAAAATACAACCCGTGGAATAGGAAAAATATTTTTGAAAAACACACACCTAATGAGGCGCTAATATCCAAAATATATAAGAAAAACATAAAAACCAACAGCAAAAAAATTACCAAATTAAAAAATGAATAATGGACCCAAATAAACACTTTTCCAAAAAAGACATACAGATGACCAGCAGATACATGAAAAGATACTCAAGATCACTAATCATTAAGAAAATGCAAATCAAAAGCAAAATGTGACATAATCTTACATCTGTTAAAATGGCAGTCATAAAAAACCAGTAACAGATAACAAATACTAGTGAAAACAGAAAAGAGAACCCCTGTTCACCAATGTACTGAAAAACTGTGTGACATCTCCTCAAAAAATTAAATAAAGAACTATGTGATCCATCAATCCCACTTCTGGACATTCAACTAAAGGAAAATTACTACTCAAAGAGATAGCTCCACATTTACATGTCTTCATGTTCACTGCAGCATTACTTAAAATAGCTAAGACATAGGAACAACCTAAGTGTTTATCTAGGGATGAATGGATAAAAAAAATGTGATAAATGTGATATGTATATGTATACACACAATGAATAATTATCAGTTATAAAAAAAGATGGAATTCTGTCATTTGTGACTATATTGATGGAAATTGAAAGCATTATGCTAAGTGAGGTAAATAAGACAGAGAAACACAAATACTGTATGATCTCACTTAATTGTGGAATTTGATAAAATCTGGACTCATAGAAACAGATTACAGATTGGTGGTTGCCAGAGGCGGGGGTGACAGTAGGGGAAATGGATGAAGGTGGTCAAAAGGTATAAACTTCTACTTATAAAATAAAGAAGTTATGGGGATATAGTCTATAGCATAATTGCTATAGTTAACAATACTATACTATAAATTTGCAAGTTGCTAGGAGAGTATAATTGTAACTGTGAGGTGATGAATATTAACTACACTTATTGAGATAATCCTTTCACAATGTAGATATATCTAATCATTATGCTATATATCTTAAACTGATGCAATGTCACATGCCAATTATAATGCAATAAAACTGGAAAAAATAAAAAATGTTGAATAATGAAAATGATAATCCCAAGAGTGAATTAAAAAGACAACACTTCACACTCACTTTTAACTAATATTAACTTATTCCAGAATCCAATCTCTTCACAGTCTCCACTAAAATGATTCTTGTTACCAAAACAAAACTAAACTAAAAGGCCAACAATTAGATATCATCTCACACCTGTCAGGATGGCTATTATCAAAAAGTCAAGATGATAAGCTGAGAAAGGAATGCTTATATGGTATTGGTGATAAAGTGAACTGGTATAGCCGTTATGGAAAACAGCATGGAGACTCCTCAAGAAAATAAAAAGAGAACTATCATATAATCCAGCAATCACACTTCTGGTTATAAATTCCAAGGAAATGACATCATTATCTTGAAGAAATAGTTAAACTCCCATGGTGTTTAGAGGTAAACAATATGCTTAGAGGTAGAGAACACAAGCTTAGAGGTAAAGAACCCGCCTGCCAACGCAGGAGAAATAAGTAGACCCAGGATCAAACCCAGGGTTGGGAAGATGCCTGGAGGAGGGCATAGCAACCCATTCCAGTGTTCTTGCCTGGAGAATGGACAGAGGAGCCTTGGAAGGCCATAGCCCACAGGGCCAAAAAAGAGTTGGACACGACTGAAGCAACTTAGCATGCATACACATTGCTTGCAGCATTGTTCATAATAGCCAAGGTATGAAAGTAACCTAAGTGGCCGTCAACAGGTGAATGAATAATGAAAGAAAATGCATATATATGTATACACATATATAGTGAAATATTATTCCGCCTTAAAAAAGAAGAAAATTGTGGGGCTTCTCTGGTAGCTCAGTGGTACAGAATTCGCCTGCCAACGCGGGGGATACAGGCTTGATCTCTGTTCTGGGAAGATCCCACATGCTGCAGAGCAACTAAACCCACACACCACAACTATTGAACCTGTGCTCTCGAGCCAGGAACCACAGCTACTGAAGCCCCCGTGCCCTAGAGCACATGCTCAGCAATAAAAGAAGCTACATTGCAACTAGAGAGTAGCCCCCACTTGCTGCAACTAGAGTAAAGCCAGTGCAGCAATGAAAACCCAGCGCAGCCATAAAGATAAGAAACAAATTTTTTAAAAAAGAAGAAAATTCTGTAATTTGTAACAACATGGATGCATCTGAAGAGCTTTATGCTAAGCAAAATAAGCCAGACAGATGAAGATAAATACTGCATGGCATCATTTATATGTGGAATCAAAAAAATAAACTCCTAGAAACTGAGAGTAGAAAAGTGGTTGCCAGGGGTAGGGCAAAAAGAAATGGTTGATAAAAAGGTACAAGTTTTTAGTTATATGATGCATAATATCCAAATATATTCCTTGACTTACATAGTTAGGTCCCAAAAAACCCATCACAAATTGAAAATATTGTCAAAATACATTTAATACATCTAACCTACCAAACATAATTTAACCTGAGAAAGAGTGAAAGTGTTAGTTGCTGAGTAGTGCCTAACTCTTTGCACCTCACCAGGCTTCTTTGTCCATGGAATTTGCCAGGTAAGGTTACTGGAGTGGGTAGACATTCCCTTCTCCAGGGGATCTTCCAGACTCTGGGATCGAACCTGGGTCCTGCTCACTGAAGGCAAATTCTTTACTGTCTGACCTTCAGGGAAGCCTAGTCTAACCTAAATATGCTCAAAACACTTGTGGTAGCTTATAGTTGGGCAAAATTATCTAACACAAATCCTATTTTATAATAAAGTATTAAATAGTTGATGTAATTTACTGAATACTATACTTAAAGTGAAAAACAGAATGGTTGTTTGGGTGCAGAGTAGTTACTTACCCTCAAGAGTGCATGGTTTACTGAAAGCTGTAGCTAGCTACTGTGGCCCAGCCTCATGAAAGAGAGAGAAACAGAGAGAGAATTGTACCGAATATCAGTAGCTAGGGAAAAGATCAAAATTCAAAACATGGTTTCTACTGATTACATATCACTTTTATACCACTGTAAAGCTGAAAAATCACAAGGACCATCCGTATTTAATGGTGATTTTCAGTTGATAACACTGTACTGTATAGTTGGATTTTGCTGAGAGTAGAACTTCAATGTTCTCTCACAGAGAAAAAGGATAAATATGTGAGGTGATGTATGGGGGGAATTCTTTCATAATATACACCATAATATATATTGAATAATGTAAAATTATACTTTAATAAAGCCAAAGGAAAAAATGACTGAAACTAATAATAACCTGCAATTATTCTATGTTTTGAGGCTGATCTTTGACTACCTTATCATATCATATATCACATCACTGACCACTCATCCCACAAAATATCCCCATCCAAATCCCACCTATTATACACTGACTTATGCACCATCAAAATCCATATGTTGACTCAGTGTGACTGTATTTGAAGATAAGGCCATCAAGGAGGTGATAAAGTTATAAGAGGGCACACGGTTGGGAGCTAAATCCAATAAGACTGGTGTTCTTATAAGAGGAAAAACACCAAAAGCATGCATGCACAGAGGGAAGGCCATATGAGGACACGTGAGAAGACATCTACCTGCGAACCAAGGGGAGAGATCTAAAGAAAAACCAAACCTTCCAATACCTGATCTTAGACGTTCGGCATCTGAACTAAGAGAAATAAATTTCTGTTATTTAACCCCCCAGTCTATGGTATTTTGTTATAGTAACTTTAGAAGACTATTTTTCAGCCTTCACAAGATTCTCATCACCTCCTCCATGTAACCTTACTTTCCTGACTTACAATACCTTCCTTCTCTGAATTTCTACTGTAAAAAATGACTTGAGATTTAATATAACTTTTTTCAAGTGAATAATCTCATCAATTGATTGTAAATCCTTGAGATGAGAGTCCATGTTGTATATTCCATCCTTCTACTTCCCCAAATTGCATATATAGTAGGTTTTCACTAAAGGATTTGGTTAATGGTATATGCTTTGATATTTTGATTATGAAAATCTGACTTCTCAGAACCTCAAGAAAGTTTTTATGAGATTCACAGGTGATAATTTTTATATTAATTATAATATTTTTAAATTATATTAAATTTCTGAGATTGCTATACTACACATTACTTTCTATCATATATATTTTTTTAATTTTCTTTACTTTATTGTGTTGATTTTGCCATACATTGACATAAAACCGCCATGGGTTTACATATGCTCCCCCTCCAGAACCCCCCCTCCCGACTCCCTCCCGATTCCCTCCCCCTGGGTCATCTCGGTGCACCAGCCCCGAGCATCAACCCTGGGCTGGCGATTGATTTCACATATGATAATTAACATGTTTCAATGCCATTCTCTCATATCATCCCACCCTTGCCCTCTTCCACAGAGTCCACGAGTCTGTTCTATACATCTGCATTCCTTTTGCTGTCTTGCATGCAGGGTTCTCGTTACCATCTTTCTAAATTCCATATATATGGGTTAGTATACTGTATTGTTGTTTTTCCTTCTGGCTTACTTCACTCTGGATAATCGGTTCCAGTTTCGTCCATCTGAGTAGAACTGCTTCAAATGAATTTTTTTTTAATGCTGAGTAATATTCCATTGTGTATATGTACCACAGCTTTCTTATCCATTCGTCAGTTGATGGGCATCTAGGTTGCTTCCATGTCCTGGCTATTGTAAACAGTGCGGCGATGAACATTGGGGTACACGTGTCTCTTTCAATTCTGGTTTCCTCGGTGTGTATGCCCAGCAGTGGGATTGCTGGGTCATATGGCAGTTCTATTTGCAGTTTTTAAAGGAATCTCCACACTGTTTTCCATAGTGGCTGTACTAGTTTGCATTCCCACCAACAGTGTAAGAGGGTTCCCTTTTCTCCACATCCTCTCCAGCATTGATTGCTTGTAGACTTTTGGATGGCAGCCATTCTGACTGGTGTAAAGGGGTACCTCATTGTGGTTTTGATTTGCATTTCTCTGATAATGAGTGATGTTGAGCATCTTTTCATGTGTTTGTTAGCCATTTTTATGTCTTCTTTGGAGAAATGTCTGTTAGGTTCTTTGGCCCACTTTTTGATTGGGTCGTTTATTTTTCTTGAATGGAGCTGCAGGAGTTGCTTGTATATTTTTAAGATTAATTGTTTGTCCGTTGCTTCATTGGCTATTATTTTCTCCCATTCTGAAGGCTGCCTTTTCACCTTGCTTACAGTTTCCTTTGTTGTGCAGAAGCTTTTAATTTTAATTAGGTCCCATTTGTTTATTTGTGCTTTTATTTCCGATATTCTGGGAGGTGGGTCATAGAGGATCCTGCTTTGGTTTATGTCGGAGAGTGTTTTGCCTATGTTATCCTCTAGTTTTATAGTTTCTGGTCTTATGATTATATCTTTGATCCATTTTGAGTTTATTTTTGTGTATGGTGTTAGAAAGTGTTCTAGTTTCATTCTTTTACAAGTGGCTGTCCAGTTTTCCCAGCACCACTTGTTAAAGAAATTGTCTTTTCTCCAATGTATATTCTTGCCTCCTTTGTCAAAGATAAGGTATCCATAGATGCGTGGATTTATCTCTGGGCTTTCTATTTTGTTCCATTGATCTATATTTCTGTCTTTGTGCCAGTACCATACTGTCTTGATGATTGTGGATTTGTAGTATAGCCTAAAGTCAGGTAGGTTGATTCCTCCAGTTCCATTCTTCTTTCTCAAGATTGCTTTGGCTATACGAGGTTTTTTATATTTCCATACAAACTGTGAAATTATTTGTTCTAATTCTCTGAAAAAGACCTCTCGTAGCTTGATAGGAATTGCATTGAATCTATAGATTGCTCTGGGTAGTATACTCATTTTCACTATATTGATTCTTCCAATCCAAGAACACGGTATATTTCTCCATCTATTTGTGTCCTCTTTGATTTCTTTCATCAGTGTTTTATAGTTTTCTATATATAAGTCTTTTGTTTCTTTAGGTAGAAATACTCCTAAGTATTTTATTCTTTTTGTTTTGATGGTGAATGGAATTGTTTCCTTAATTTCTCTTTCTGTTTTCTCATTGTTAGTGTATAGGAATGCCAGGGATTTCTGTGTGTTGATTTTGTATCCTGAAACTTTATCATATTTCTAAGACAAATGGGTTTCTGTGATTTTGCTCAATGTTTAAAAGAGGTTAAAACAAAGGAAAAAGGGTGATTTATCTGTCTTAATTGACTTCATAATTTATCATATTATTTCTCCATTCACTGTAGTTTGCAACGTAATATTTGGTCAGTTAAAGCTTTAAATAGGGACGTATAACATCTGTTTTAAATACAACATCTTCATTTTGTGATGAACTAAGTGATTTGGGATGAATAGCTATGGGTTTCTATTACAACAAAGAAAAAACATGGAATCACCCATTTTCAATCATGAACTATACTCAGAACTATACTGAAATAGTCTGAACTCTTTCATACACATATTCATTAAAATAAAAGGGACAGGGCCCTGTGTGTGTTTCTCTGTTCCTGTTTGTGTGTCTTCGTGTATCTCTCCCTTCCTTTTTACTCTCTCTTTCTGACTCTACCCCTGCTAGTTTTGTCAATCTGTATTTGTCCCTGAAAACACTAATTATTTTCTCCTAGATATGCAGGACTCCTGAAAAGCTCTTGGTTCTTAGTTTATTCTGAAATTACACTATTAAGAGCTCACTGAGCAAAACTCAACATTGATCAAATGGAAAAAGGAAGCACCACGAAGCTATAGCTCCAAGCAAAACCACTTTATGAGTCTGTGGCTGGACTGCCCATTAATGACACCAGTGCCCAGGTGGCCAAATTTATGTCCACCCTCTTGATCTGATCACACAGAGCAGGGGATGAATTGGTAATGAACCAGGCAGAAAACAGATGGTGATGCCACGTGTGTTTGCTGCTGAAAAGCCTACAAAGGGGACACAGTAAATATGTGTCTTTAAATTTAAATTAGTGCATTTCAAAAACACAGGCAATTGAGCTTTTGAAAATAGGCTAGCTGAATGTGTTTCATCTTATAGTTTTGAACTCTGATGTGTTTTGCGGAATAGCAACAGGCAAAATGGATGGTATGTCAGTTACCCTTTCTTTAGCTGCTCAATATCAGTGGTGCTCCACTATAATTAGGTGCTTGTGTGCAGTTCTTTGTCATTAAATTTGCTACACCCTAATTAGGAAATTTAGAAAATTCAAAAGACCACCATCTAAAAATTAGCACTAATTATTAAATATATTTTCTCAGAGTATATGATTTTTTTAACTTTATAGTACTGATTAAGTGCTGACATGATTTGTTTTTAAAACTTTTTTTGATATACAAAAAGTATTTTATAAAGATGAATTAAAATAAATAACATTCTACTCACTGCATGTATACTTCAGCTGTGTTGGAGATATTTAGATCTGGCTCTACCCAGAAATGATTATTTCTTTGATTTACACTCGGAGACAAATAAAACTGGTGCTCAAATGCCAATCCAAACACATTCCAGAATAATTTTGGGGAAAAGCTACCACAAACTCACCCTATGATTCTGTGAGGGCCTTGGATGATTTAATAGAAAACTACATAAAAATGAGTGTAGTTGAAGGTTGGGTAAAGTTTATAGTGAGTCCAGAAACTGGTCTGGACTCCCTAGACAATGGAGTTACAGGAAATTGGGGCCCAGATAAAAGCAAGATAGGAGTGGTTTTTTCCCCACTACCTCACATCCCACATCTGCTCTGCATAAATCTCTAGGCTATTATTACCTGAGCAATTCCTTCTGTGTTCTTCCAGGTAAAACTCAAACTGTCCAAGTTTCAAGGCAGATTCAATTTATATCTTAGACATGCCCAAGTTTACCTAAAGTGACAGAATTTCTTAGTGGTGCTAATTCTATACTACTGTATAGACTTAGTCATTAAATATAACCTCTCCCTTCCTCTGGTAGCAATGATGATAAAGATTTTGAGAAAACTTATTATAACTTAAAAAAATCTTTTATACAAAGATATTAAAATGTTTACCAAGTGTCCTCATCCAGGAAATATGGTAAAATTTTCACAAGCCTAGGAGATAAGGGGATGAAGATAAGATGCTAATGCAACCTTCACAGACAGTACTGATTCTACTCTATCAGCTTCCCACCCTCCCTTTCTGCCCCTCATATTCCCTGTCTCTCTTTCTTCCTCTCTCTGTTTCTTTTTTTCCACTCCACCAGCGCCACTGTTTTCCCATAATCTGTCTCAACTTGAGAAAAACAATTCAGGAAAAGTTATGGTCCATGATTTTTGTCGGAAATTATATGTTATTCAAAGCAGAAAAAAAACTCAAAAAGAACAATAAGAATCTTTGCCTCTTGTCATTGTTTCAAATTTGAAAAATTATGAAAATTAAGGTTCCAAACTGTCTGAAAGTCTGAGCAGCTAAAAAGCACAGGTTCACAAAGTCTATAGTAGAAATAGGAGGCTTTGATGGATTGACTTATCATGGAGGTACTTCTGCTCTGAGATCCAAAAAACAAACAAACAAACTGCCCTCCCCCATTGTTATCCATCCCCTTGCATTGTTAGACTGAACAATTCAAACTTGTAATTTGATTATAAATTCCCTGAAGATAGGACTTTGGGGTTTAAAGCATTACTTTCCCAGATCATTTAACATGGGACTTATAATAAGTAACGTTTCCACAGAGCTTTGTTATCTTTTAAATTTGGCCTCTACAAGACTGTGAGGTACAACAAGCAAATAGTGGTATTCCCATTTGACACAACAGGAAACAGACTGAGTAAGTAATTTATCTACATTTATGGTTCTTTTTATACCAGGCTATCAACTAATATTTGTTCAGTAATGAATCTGAAATTGGCAGCCAAACGTTCTATGAAACTGTAGAGGTGTTTCCTCTAGGAATAAACAGCTATTATAGTTAAATTTAAGGCCTGTTTTCATCATCTTATTCAAGATTTTGACACCAAAACTTGGCTCTGTTTAACTGAAACATTAAAAGCACTTATAAAGCATTATTGAATACCAAAGGTCAAGCAATATGACCCACATTAGGATAAATAAGTCTTGCCTTTGCACATTCCTCACTAATTCTCAAACACATATAGTGTGTTATTATCTGCCAGTGCATGCACTGTGCATTGGGAGGAGTGGTATGTGAAAAACACATGGTACATGCCCTCAGGCAGCATGAAGTTTAGCAATGAAAACACACTTGCAAAGTGATACTTGAACACTTTGAATACAAAGTGTTAAAAGTGAGCTGTGAATAAATTACTGTTAAAACAAAGGTTCTGCCACTATTTGCAAAGAGACCAGTTCAATTCAATACACCCAGTCTTACATATTTACTCAGGGATCTGTCATTATAAAGTTCTTTCCCAAGTCGAGGGACTATCTCTTGCTCTCCTGCAGTGTTAAGATGATTTGCAAAGTTGGACAGTTGGTGTTTGCCCACAGTGCTGATTCCCAGGCAATGTTTTTTGAAAGAATGGAACAAAGGAACACTTTCCAAGTTCAACACTGCATTTAAGGATTCATTGGGGCTTACCATCCATTCCTGAAAAATTCAAATACAGCTTAAGGGTTTTTGTAGTTTAAATACAACCTTTGATACACAGGCATATAACTTTAGATTAACATCTTTAACAAAGAAGGAACCTGGAATAGGAACATAGGAACCTGGAATGTTAGGTTCATGAATCAAGGCAAACTGGAAGTGATCAAACAGGAGATGACAAGAGTGAACATCAACATTCTAGGAATCAGTGAACTAAGATGGACTGGAATGGGTGAATTTAACTCAAATGACCATTATGTCTACTACTGTGGGCAGGAATCCCTTAGAAGAAATGGAGTAGCCATCATAGTCAACAAAAGATTCCAAAATGCAGTACTTGGATGCAATTTCAAAAATGACAGAATGATCTCTGTTCATTTCCAAGGCAAGCCATTCAATATCACAGTAATTCAAGTCAATGCCCCAACCAGTAATGCTGAAGAAGCTGAAGTTGAACAGTTCTGTAAAGACCTACAAAGTCTTTTGGATCTAACACCTAAAAAAGATGTTCCTTTCATTATAGGGAACTGGAATGCAAAAGTAGGAAGTTAAGAAACAACTGGAGTAACAGGGAAATTTGTCCGTGGAGTACAGAATAAAGCAAGGCAAAGGCTAATAGAGTTCTGCCAAGAGAATGCACTGGTCATAGCAAACACCCTCTTCCAGCAACAAAAGAGAAGACTCTACACATGGACATCACCAGATGGTCAACACCAAAATCAGATTGATTATATTCTTTGCAGCCAAAGATGGAGAAGCTCTATACAGTCAGCAAAAACAAGACTGGGAGCTGACTGTAGCTCAGATTGTGAAATCCTTATTGCCAATTCAGACTGAAATTGAAAAAAGCAGGGAAAACCACTAGACTATTCAGGTATGACCTAAATCGAACCCCTTATGACTATACAGTGGAAGTGAGAAATAGATTTAAGGGAATAGATCTGATAGACAGAATACCTGATGAACTATGGATGGAGGTTTGTGACATTGTACAGGAGACAGGAATCAAGACCATTCCCAAGAAAAAGAAATGCAAAAAAGCAAAATGACTGTCCGAGGAGGCCTTACAAATAGCTGTGAAAAGACGGGAAGTGAAAAGCAAAGGAGAAAAGGAAAGATATTCCCACTTGAATGCAGAGTTCCAAAGAATAGCAAGGAGAGATAAGAAAGCCTTCCTTAGCGATCAGTGCAAAGAAATAGAGGAAAACAATACAATGGGAAAGACTAGAGATCTCTTCAAGAAAATTAGAGATACCAAGGGAACATTTCATGCAAAGATGGGCTCAATAAAGGACAGAAGTGATAGGTACCTAAAAGAAGCAGAAGATATTAAGAAGAGGTGGCAAGAATACACAGAAGAAAGATCTTCAGGACCCAGATAATCATAATGGTGTGATCAATCACCTAGAGCCAGACATCCTGGAATGTGAAGTCAAGTGGGCCTTAGGAAGCATCACTATGAACAAAGCTAGTGGAGGTGATGGAATTCCAGTTGAGCTATTTCAAATCCTGAAAGATGTCGCTGTGAAAGTGCCACACTCAATATGCCAGCAAATTTGGAAAACACAGCAGTGACCACAGGGCTGGAAAAGGTCAGTTTTCATTCCAATCCCAAAGAAAGGCAATGCCAAAAAATGCTCAAACTACCACACAATTGAACTCATCTCACACGCAAATAAAGTAATGCTCAAATTTCTCCAAGCCAGGCTTCAGCAATATGTGATCCATGAACTTCCAGATGTTCAAGCTGGTTTTAGAAAAGGCAGAGGAACCAGAGATCAAATTCCCAACATCCACTGGATCATTGAAAAAGCAAGAGAGTTCCAAAAAACATCTATTTCTGCCTTATTGACTTTGCCAAAACCTTTGACTGTGTAGATCACAATAAACTGTGGAAAATTCTGAAAGAGATGGGAATACCGGACCACGTGACCTGCCTCTTGAGAAACCTGTATGCAGGTCAGGAAGCAACAGTTAGAACTGGACATGGAACAACAGACTGGTTCCAAATAGGAAAAGGAATACATCAAGGCTCTATACTGTCACCCTGCTTATTTAACTTATATGCAGAGTACATCGTGAGAAATGCTGGGCTGGAGGAAGCACAAGCTGCAATAAAGACTGATGGGAGAAATATCAATAACCTCAGATATGCAGATGACACCACCCTTATGGCAGAAAGTGAAGAAGAACTAAAGAGCCTCTTGATGAAAGTGAAAGAGGGGAATGCAAAAGTTGGCTTAAAGCTCAACATTCAGAAAACTAAAATCATGGCATCCAGTCCTATCATTTAATGGCAAATAGATGGGGAAACAGTGGCTGACTTTATTTTTCTGGGCTCCAAAATCACTGTGGATGGTGATTGGAGCCTTGAAATTAAAAGACGCTTATTCCTTGGAAGGAAAGTTATGACCAACCTAGACAGCATATTAAAAAGCAGAGACATTACTTTGCCAACAAAGGTCTGTCTAGTCAAGGCTATGGTTTTCCTAGTGGTCATGTATGGATGTGAGAGTTGGACTGTAAAGAAAGCTGAGCACCAAAGAATTGATGGTTTTGACCTGTGGTGTTGGAGAAGACTCTTGAGAGTCCCTTGGACTGCAAGGAGATCCAACCAGTCCATCCTAAAGGAGATCAGTCCTGGGTGTTCATTGGAAGGACTGATGTTGAAGCTGAAACTCCAATACTTTGGCCACCTCATGCGAAGAGTTGACTCATTGGAGAAGACTCTAATGCTGGGAAGGATTGGGGACAGGAGGAGAAGGGGACAAGAGAGGATGAGATGGCTGGATGGCATCACCAATCGATTGACATGGGTTTGTGTGGACTCCCAGAGTTGGTGATAGACAGGGACACTTGGCATGCTGCGATTCAAGGGGTCGTAAAGAGTCAGACACGATGCAGCGACTGAACTTAACTGAACTGAGCAAAGAAGGAGACATCCTCAAATGTTGAAAACTAATATTTAAAAGCAAGTAACAATCATTTTAATATAGAAATTAAAAAGAAAAAAAATTGTCTATAGTCCCTTCTTCCAAAAGAGCATTCCTTTTATTATCTTATTGTGTTTATTTGACTACTTAATGCATTTATCCATTGAAAAATAAAATTGGAATCATAAAAATTTAAGCATGCCTTTACAACTGTTGTATAATTTATATTTATTTATAATTATTCTGCAATTGCCCTCATTATATATATAAAATAATAAATATAATAAATAATAAATAAATAAAAATATACTATTTATTCCTATATTTTACTGTTATAGCTGTAATATGTTTTAGGATAAAATCCTAGAATTAAAATGTTGGTCAGTTGAGAGTTTGTATATTTTAAGATTTTTATTATTATTCCATATTACATTATAGAAAGTTTATCATTAATTTTTATTCCCACCAATAGTGCATGAAAATGCCCTATTTTGAGATCTAATTGACAGGGAAAAATGTAACAAATGCAAGTATGTTTTATATGTAGAGCACAGAGAAGAGAATGATGATAGCTAACAGCCATGTTTAAGATCAGTTATGTTATTAAATTTGCAAGTTTTAATAACCATCTTAATGAGATTTTAAAACACTAATAATAAGATGCTTTTTCCTCCCAGGTAGAAAGCTACGCTATCACATTTAATTTTAAAGTTCCTCTTGAGAAAAACTGTCTTTTATCCTTAATTTTTCATTCCTTGGTACCCAAAGCATTTCTGGGACCTAACTGAGATACTTAAAATACACTGCTTGAATGATTTAGGTATCGACTTCAACTTGAAAAAAGAAGTTTCTGTTCAAAACTTAAAACAAATAATGTATTATCAGGTTGCACTATGAACAATCAAAACTTTCTGCTTTCCATGAAACAATTGATCCATGCAACATGGGTTAGCTGGACAACCTCTTCCCTCCAATAGCTCAACTCCAGTAAGAAGACAGACATGTAAGCAGGATTTGCTACATAACATGTGGAGACCTGTACAAAAAATGTTGAGTGTCTTCTTCAAAACATATGAGTTTCAAGATAGCCATGTGCAGCATTAAATTCACATGCTGCAGTGGAAATGGAGCTCTTATTCTGGACAGTTCTAGTAGCTACACCAATTAATATATGGTAATCAACATAAACCTGATTGTTTTCAGAAAAAAAATTGCTCACACCGAATCAAACCTGCAGTAAAAGCAATAGGCATATTTGGACCTGCTGGATTACCAGCTAGATATTACATAGTATGTATTGTTTAAAGACTGAATCCAACATTTGGAGGACAGAAGAAAATCATTTTCATTTATGAAGAACAGTGAGGTGGACATAGGAGATGAACACCGAATATGTTTGTGATTTCATTCTCTCATCTATGGGAGCCAAGGAAACTTCCATTTTACTCCTTTTTTCCCCTAGTCCAGTCAATACAATATAATTCGAAGAAAGCAAATGAAAAATATTTCAGCACAGGACATCCATCTTTTTTTTACAATAAGGGTGAAGAGACCAACAGACCTTTTGGCTTTCCATGCTTGGATTAACTTCAATGTCTAAAAGTTGCTAAGTAACACTTTTAATAATAAGAGATTGCAAGGCCAGGCAGGGAATTAATGATCCATAACCCTATTTAAGAGAAATATTAGTGCTTCGTAAAGTGAGATGGCTGAATACAGTAATGGGAACTTTGGGTAATACGCTTAACCACTTTTATGTGCTACTTTTTCATTGCTGCTCAGGGTCAATTTGGCATGACACTTTTTATTAGACAATTTACTGAGATTATTTCATCATTATTTCAAGTTAGGTAAGAATTTCATGGGGAAAGAATGATACATAGAGAATAACCATTGTATAGTCCTTACCATTTGGAAACAAAGTTATTTCTAGATCTGATAAACACAAATGTTTAGAAAACACTAAACACACAATTAAACTTCTCAATACATATCTCCTGGGTTCACTCCAGTAAAACCAAACCAATGCATGCCTGTGCACACACACACACCCCTCTCACAAATCTCTCCCTGAACTGGAAACATTTATCCAGTCTGCCTTGTACTTCAGCAGCTTGGTTCTCCTCATGAAATTTAAGCCAAGGGCTCAACCACCACACAGAGAGGACACAACCCAGGCAGAGAATAATCTCTGAAGGTCTCCTAAAGCCAAATTTGGCTAAAACCCTGTCAGCCCAGAGCGAAAGGAAACTTCAAAGGAGTAAACACCTTCTGTGGATTAGCAGCCAGCTGAGTTTTAAAGATGAACACCCACCGCCACCCTCCACCACCAAATTGGCTTGATTCATTCTGCTGGAAAGCACAAAGAGTTTCAGGAAGAACAAATCACCTTTTAAAACACATGTTGAATATTTTTTTTTTTTTATAAAAGACACTGAATTTTCATCTAAGAAATTTCTTTTAGTAGTAATTAACCTTCTAGCACTAGTAGTTAGGGCTTCCCTGGAGGTTCAGTGGTAAAGAACCCGCCTGCAATGCAGTAGATTCAGGTTCGATTCCTGGGTCAGGAAGATCCCTTGGAGAAGAAAATGGCAACCCATTCCAATATTTTCACCTGGGAAATCCCATGGACAGAGGAGCCTGCCAGACCCCCATTGGACAGGAGCTATACAGTCCATTGGGGTTGCAAAAGAGTTGGACACGACTTAGTGATTAAATAACAACAACTGGCAGTTAGACACTCAAGTTCACACTCAACTACTTCTCACAGCCTCTGAGAAAGGGTACCTTGGGAGAGTGGGGAATGTTTTAGGGAACCCTGAAAGAAAACCCTGGAGAGTTCATTTTGGCTAACATATGCAAGTGTGGGATCCTAGAGCTAGGTTGTTAAGAATTCCTTGCAAAAATGAAAACTGCCAAAATCTGAGGTTTCATCATTTTTACGATAAATCCAGAAAGCTGGGATGTAAGAGTAACTTTTCCCTCTACTGATATCTAGGGGGAGATGATTGAGGATGATAGCACTAAGGAAGAAGTGCTTATGTTTAGAAATATTCAACTGTTTCAGCTTCCAGTCAGATCTTTCTCAGTGGTGACCTGACATCCACCTTTCTGAGATTTATAGACTCTGTACATATGATACCTTCATTGTAAAGAAATGCCATGTGAGGTGTGGTGTGAAATAACCAAGCCATTTCCCAATAAACTGGTCATTCTCACTTGCAGGTGGGTGATTCAACAACTTGAACTTGAGAATAATTAAATTCTCCTTCCCAATGAATTTTAAGTGAATCTAGACTTCATCACAAGGCAAGGTGTAACATATCAGTTATGACTATGGGTAAACTATTCCCCAGTATCAACTTCAGGTTTTTCATCTGTGAAATGGTTCAATAATCTGTTAGAAGTATTGATAAATCCAATGAGCTAGTGTCCAAAGTATTTCCTATATAACAAACACTTAGTAAATACAAGCTGTAGGCATATTATTCATTATAATGCTTCAGAGAATCTTGAAGCATCATATATTATGTTGCATGACTCAACAGGCTTCGTAAAGAAACTCTGGATACCAGGTATGGACTCCCTCATCTCTGTACAACCCAGTGTTCATTACCTTGCATACAGACAGACAGGTTCATTTCCAAGCTTATGGGTCCTAAGACTGCTGTACTCAAGGACAGTATCAGCCTAAGCTCTCCAGTGGGATGAGACCTTCCATTCTCAATTTTCTCTGTGACTTTCAACCATCAATGACCATTCTCTCTCCTTTATTTTCACCCTTTCTTTCTGTGCAAGGATAATAAATGCCTTTTGACTGACTCTGGTCTCTCTAGTCCTTGAAAAATTGCCATAGCACTCTAAGTTTCACTCTACATAGTATATTCCCCCTCATTGCACAGATGGAGCAATCACCAGGTAAAAACAATAATCCCATGTGTGGCTTACAGATTTCAACTTTGAAAACAAGTTAATTACAAAGAAGAAAACTGGGTGGTTGGGGATAAAGGTAGTGGGAAAATCTCATTATGTTTTATCTTTTTTTTATGGTAGCAAGCAAAAAGGATTTATGAGAAAGAAAGTACAAAGTTTTCAGCATGGACACTGACAGTGTGTAAAGAGTCCCCCAAAGGCAGGACTTACAGAATGACAGAGTTGAGGGTGTCTGTGCTTGAGTCGGCATTGAGGAATCCCACATGAGCTCCCAAAAGATGAAACACGAATCTGAGTTCTTATTCATGCAGCCAAAGAATGGAATCCACAAACATGCAAACATGCATGGTAGCAAGTGATTGGGATTTATTAGAGAGGAGGAAAGTACAAAGCTCTCAGCATAGACACTGAGAGGGCATAAAGAACCCCTCTCATTTATGTTTTTAAAAATACATATTCCAAAAGATTCAATTGCATCCTATTCTGCTATGAAGACTCATGGAAGAAACTGGCAAAAATTATTCATACAAGAAGAAACCCAAATGACCACTAAGCCCATGAAAAGATGCTCAGCTCCACCATAGAAAGGAAAATGTCAGCTGAAATCATATTGAATTACCATTTCACACTCTTTCATTTGAAAATGTTTTTTTTCCATACTGTACATTTCATAACTCTGATTCATTTATTTTATAATTGAGAGTTTGTATCTATTGACTTCCCCCACCTATTTGTCTCATCACCCACCCTTCTTTCCTCTGGCAACCACCTGTTTGTTCTCTGTATCTATGACTCTGTTTCCATTTTGTTGTAAATGTTCATTTGTTTTGATCTTTAGCTTCTACACATAAGTGAAAGCATATGATATTTGTCTTCTCTGTCTGATTTACCT
Source organism: Antilocapra americana (assembly GCA_007570785.1). Taxonomy (NCBI): domain Eukaryota; kingdom Metazoa; phylum Chordata; class Mammalia; order Artiodactyla; family Antilocapridae; genus Antilocapra; species Antilocapra americana. The sequence goes on from ML661885.1 coordinate 33,678,505, forward strand.
CACATAGCATTATACCCTTTTGGTCCATTCATGTTGTTTTCAATGGCAAGATTTCACTAACTCTTTTTTAACCACTGAAATAACCTCATTTAAAATTTGTTTGGAAACACAAAAGACACAAAATAGACAAAGTAAATGTGAGAAAGAAAAGCACAACTGAAGGAATCAGGCTCCCTGATTTAACACTATACTACAAAGCTCTAGTCATACAAAAACAATATGATATTGGCACAAAAACATAAATATAAATCAATGGGACAGGATAGAATGTCCAGAAATAAACCTACACACTTACAGTCAATTATTCTATGACAAAAGGGGCAAGACCATACAATGGAGAAAAAAACAATCTCTTTAATAAATAGTTCTGAGAAGATTGGACAGCTATATGTAAAAGATATGAAACCAACATTCTCAATACCATATACAAAAATAAACTAAAATGGATTAAAGCCCTAAATGTAAAGTTGGATACTGTAAAACTCTTAAGAGGAAAACATAGGCAAAACACTCTTTGACATAAATCACAGCAGTATCTTTTCAATCTGTCTTCCAGAGTAACAGAAATAAAAACAAAAATAAACAAATAGGATCTAATTAAACTTAAAAAATTTTTAACAGCAAAGAAAACCACAAACAAAACAAAAAGACAACCCACAGAATGGGAAAAAATATTTGCAAATTATGTGACTGACAAAGGATTGTTTCCAAAATTTATAAAAAGCTCATGTGGCTTAATATCCAAAAAACACACAACGCAATTAAAAATTGGCAGAAGACTTAGACATCTTGCCAAAGAGATAGATAGATGGTCAAGAAACACAAGAAAAGACACTCAAAATTGCTAATTATTAGAAGAATGTAAATCAAAACTACAATGAGGTATCACCCCACACCAGTCAGAATGGCCACCATTAAAGGATAAACAAGATTTGGTTATATATACAATGGAATATTACTCAGCCACTAAAAAGAATGAAATGATGTCATTTGCAGCATGGATGGACCTGGAGAGTATAATACTAAGTGAAGTAAGTCAGAGAAAGAGAGATAGTATACGATTTTTCTTATAAGAGGAATCTAAAAATGAACTTACTTACAAAACAGAAACAGACTCACTGACTTTATTTGCTTTTGTGGGTTATATTCCATTGTGTATTTGTGTGTGTATCATAACATATCTTCTTTATTCATGTATCGATGGGCCCTTGGGTTGCTTCCCTATCTTGGCTGTTGTAAATAATGCTGTGATGAACATTTTTATTAGTGAGAATGCAGAAAATTAGGAATTCATGTATTGAAAATGGGAGTTCACATTACAACAACATTTTCAGGGCAATTTGGAAACATCCATAAAATGGAAGCTGTGTATATTCAATAATCCAACAATTTCACTTCCAACTACAATGCTAAGAAACATATACATTTGCATATGACCTCTTCTACAGGAACATTTAAGGTAGCAGTGTTGAAGTAGCTTTTGTTAAAAGTATACCAAGCAGAGCAGAAATAAAGAAATCATGGAATGTTCACAAAGAAGAGCTCAGAGAAGTGACTGAGCCAGTCCTATAAATATCAACAAGGATGCATCTTAAAGACAATTTACAGGAAAATCTTGGTTTTCAGAATACCTAAAGTATGGAGCTATTTATAGAGTTTTAAAAACATACAAAGCAACATTGTACACATATGCAGTATATACATATACATAAGTAGTAAAAATATAAAGAAATGCATAGATTGAAGACTGCAAATTTTGGATAGAAATTACTTCTTTTGGAAGGGGTTACTGTTAGGAGAAAAATGAAATAGTCAGATACATAGATGTCAACTATATTGATAATGTTTTGTTTCTGAGGCTGAGTTTACTGATTTATTCCTTAAACTCTTTTGTATCTGAAACATTTCATAATTTTTTAGACCCTTTGAAATGTAAAATCAAACTTGGTTTTTCGGGTGAGCAAAAAACGAGGGAAAGAAACATTGGTTGGACATTTAATCTGTAAGACACTTTGTATTTGTTGTATATTTTAATTCTTATTGCTACCTATCTCCAACTTTATAGGTAAACAGCTGGAAGAGGTTTAAGTACCTGAAAGATATTTAAAGATATAATTGAGATTTGTTGGCTCCAAAGAGCTAAAGACACAATATCACAGGGAGAGGGAAAAAACTCCACCTCACAGAAAGGTCACCGAGGACACCCATAATAGTGGGCACGACAAGCCACCTTTCTCCTGCTTTATCTTGTAAGTCAACACCTCTGACAATTTCATTTCTCACTTATTTACTTGTATCTACTAAAAATACATGTAAATGTATTTACATTTATACGTAAATATATTTACATATAAATATATGTAGAAGAAGTTTTCTACATATATTTGTAGGAGACAATATTAGCCATTCAAGTTTAAGGTCTATGTATGATTCATTTCCATAGCCTCATGCACAGAGCATAGTAGGGGCTTAGTACGTGCTGGCTGGATGGTGAATGGTAGACAATAACCCAGAGGGCCAAAATGCTCAGACAGAAATGATCTCATCATTCATTGATATTAATGTGTTGATTTCATCACATAAAATTCAGTACAGACAAGAAAAGGTAAATCAAAAACAGAATGCTTAGGCTCAGCTGCAAAATGAAAGGGAGTTACATGTTCTATTATGGGGAGCAAGGTAATTCCTTTCCAAGTGGTAATTAAAGAGATGATTCTAATTTGAAGCTAGCTCCCTAATTGGTGTCTGGCTTTTAGAATTCTCACAGGCCTTTAATTTATATACATTTTGTTTAACTTTCTGAAGCTCACTCCCCTACCACCAAACCCCCCAAATTCTTTCTTAAGATAGAGGAAGTGAGTCACATAAAGGATCAAGGAATTATAAATTACTCTCCAGAACATTATTTCCCTATCCAAAATCTCAAAAAATGAAAATTTGTGAATTAAAAGCATTGATGTATGAAAAAGGTTTTATTGTCAGATCTTCCCTGACCATCCAAATTAAAGCAGAAGCCTCTCCCTGCAATCCTGCATCATTCCTGTCTGATTCCCCTGCTGTACTCTTTCTGACAAAAACAGGGAATCTATTTGTCTATGCAATAAGTATTTCATCTTCTCCACCCTTAAAGTTTAATCTCCGAGAAGGTGGGAACTTTGCCTTCATTATTCAAGGATGTATTTCTGGTGCCTAGAATAGTGCCTGCTGCCGCTGCTAAGTCACTTCAGTCGTGTCCGACTCTGTGTGACCCAATAGATGGCAGCTCACCAGGCTCTGCAGTCTCTGGGATTCTCTAGGCAAGAACACTGGAGTGGGTTGCCATTTCCTTCTTCAATGGATGAAAAGTGAAGTCGCTCAGTCGTGTCTGACTCTTAGCGACCCTATGGACTGCAGCCCACCAGGCTCCTCTGTCCATGGGATTTGCAGGCAAGAATACTGGAGTGGGGTGCCATTGCCTTCTCCAAGAATAGGGCCTAGGAGATAATAAGTCCTAAATAAGTAGATACTAAGTGAATCAATGAATACTTTCCCTGGTGGCTCAGGCAGTAAAGAATCTGCCTGCAATGCAGGAGACCTGAGTATGATCCCTGGGTCAGGAAGATTCCCTGGAGAAGGGAATGTCAATTCCAGTATTCTTGCCTGGAGAATCCCATGGACAGAGGAGCCTGGCAGGCTATAGTCCATGGGGTCACAAAGAGTTGGACATGACTAAGAAACTAAGCACAGCACAAGTCAATGAATGAGTCAGCTTACATTTGCAGCAATAATCCTTCATCAGATTTTCATTAAAAAAAATGCAAGTCTCCCTCTGTGACTTATATTTATCCCTATGATTGATATCTTCAAATACAGTGAATAGTAAGAGTTTTCCCTTTTTTTTTTCTTTTTCTCAGGTTTATGAAGGTATGATTGACATACAAAGAACTGTATAAAGTGTACAACTTAGTAACATTTGACATATGTAAACATCCATGAAATCATTACTACAATGAAGATAATGAACATATTCATCACCTCTGAAAGTTTACTTATGCCCCTTGGCAATATTCTGTCCTCAGTCAACCAATGACCTGATTTTTGTCACTATATATTACTGAAATTTTCTAGAATTCTATATAAATGGAATAATACAGTATGTACTATTTTATGCCTGGTTTCTTTCACTCAGCAAGATTATTTTAAGATTTAATATATGCTGTTATACTAGTCCATTCTTTTTCTTTTTTTTGCTGAGTAGTATTTCATTGCAAATACAATGGAAACAGTGACAGACTTTATTTTCTTGGGCTCCAAAATCACTGTGGATGGTGATTGCAACCATGAAAATAAAAGACACTTGCTTCTTGGAAGAAAAGTTATAACAAACCTAGACAGCATAGTAAAAAGCAGAGATATCACTTTGCTGACAAAAGTCCATATAGTCAAAACTATGGTTTTCCAGCAGTCATGTATGGATGTGAGAGGTGGACCATAAAGAAGGCTGAGAGCTGAAGAACTGATGCTTTTAAATTGAGGTGTTGGAGAAGACTCTTGAGAGTCCCTTGGACTGCAAGGAGATCCAGTCAGTCAATCCAAAAGGAAATCAACCCTGAATATTCATTGGAAGGATTTATGCTGAAAGTGAAGCTCCAACTTTGGCCACCTGATTGTAAAGAGCCGATTCACTGGAAAAGAAACCTGATGCTGGAAAAAATTGGGTGCAGGAGGAGAAGGGGACGACAGAGGATGAGATGGTTGGATGGTATCACTGACTCAACGGACATGAGTTTGAGAATACTCTGAGAGATAGTGAAGGACAGGGAAGCCTGGCAAGCTGTAGTTCATGGGGTTCCTAAGAGTCAGACATGACTGAGTGACTGAACAACAAATTTCATTGCAAGAATATACCACAATTTGTCCATTTACCAGCTGATGGACATTTGGGTCCTTTTCAGCTTTTGGCTATCTCCAAAAAAGTTACCATGAAACATCTGTGTGCAAGTCTTTGTGAGGATGTATGCTTTTTTAAGCCTTAGTGAAAGTTGCTCAGTCGTGTCCAACTCTTTGTAATCCCATGAACTATACAGTCCATGGGATTCTCCAGGCCAGAATACTGGAGTGGGTACCCTTTCCCTTCTCCAGTGGATTTTCCCAACCCAGGGATCGAACCCAGGTGTCCCACACTACAGGCAGATCCTTTGCCAGCTGAGCCACAAGGGAAGCTCTCTTCCCCTTAAGTAGATTCCTAAGGGTAGAATGGCTGGGTCTTATGGTAGGTTTAAGATTTTAAAAACTGACCAGTTATTTTCTTTTCTTTTTTTTAATTTTTATTTTATTTTTTATTATTGTTTTTGCCATACATTGTCATGATATCACCATGGGTTTACATATGCTTCCCCTCCGGAACCCCCCTCCCTCCTCCCTCCCCCCGGGAAATATCGCTGCACCAGTCCCCAGCATCAATCCTGGGCTGGCGATTGATTAGACACATGACAATTAACATGCTTCAATGCCCTTCTCCCATATCATCCCACCCTTACCCTCATCCACAAAGTCCACGAGTCTATTCTATACATCTGATTTCCTTTTGTTGTCTCCCATGTTGGGTTCTCGTTACTGTCTTTCTAAATTCCATATATATGTGTTAATATACTGTATTGTTGTTTTTGCTTCTGGCTTACTTCACTCTGGATAATGGGCTCCAGTTTCGTCCATCTGAGTAGAATTGCTTCAAATGAATTTTTTTTTAATGCTGAGTAATATTCCATTGTGTATATGTACCACAGCTTTCTTATCCATTCATCAGTTGATGGGCATCTAGGTTGTTTCCATGTCTTAGCTATTGTAAACAATGCAGCGATGAACATTGGGGTACACGTGGCTCTTTCAATTCTGGTTTCCTCGGTGTATATGCCCAGCAGTGGGATTGCCGGGTCATATGGCAGTGACCAGTTATTTTCTAAAGTGATCTTACTATTTTACATTCTCAGTAGTGTATGAGATCCAGCTGGTCTACATCCTTACCAACACTTGATATGGTTAGTTCCATTTTTTTTCATTTTAGAAATTCTAATAGGTATTTAGTAGTATATCATTGGGTTTAGTTAGTATGCTGTTGGCATACTTTCCTGCGCTTATTTGTTATCTTTATATCTTCCTCTGTGAAGTGTCTACTTGACTGTTTTGCCCATTTAAAACATTGGATTGTTTGTTTTCTTATTAGTGAGTCTGAGCAGTTCTTTGTATTTTCTGACTGTGTGTCTTGTGTTAGTTGCTCAGTCATGTCTGACTCTTTGCGACCCTGTGGACGGTAGTCATGAGGTCTGAATACAATTGCTTAACAATTCATTTAATTTCCCCCAAGTCTGTGGTTTGTCTTTTTATTCTTTTAACAATGCCTTCAAAAAGCAAAAATCAGGGTTTCTTTATTGAACAAATTCACTAAATGCAATGCTCTTTGCTAGGATCTAAGAATTCGGATACTTGAAAACAAGGTTCCACCCTTCAGGGTTCTTATAGGCTAGTCTAATGAAGAGTTACCATCAATCAATGCAAGAATATGGGATTACTACTGGCCACATGTCAATCTTCTGCTAATCCTGGAGATGGAGATTCTACACCCAGGTAAGGCCCATCCTTTGCAGAGTCAGTTCTTAAAATATCCCATGGAGACAACAATGTTGTAAAGAGTGGTCTAATTTGACTTATATGTATAAAAATAAGCAACAATGAAACAGTTTTTCTGAATTGCAAATGACTTAAGTATTTTAGGGGTATACTTCCATTTTTCTAGCTATTTACTTATTTACTGAAATGGAGAAAAATGAATTTCCCTCTCAGTAGCTGTAGAGAAATATGGTCAAAACTAATTTACATTGTGATAAAGACTATAATTAATAGGCAACAAAATTTTAAAATAAAAAGTGTGGATGTACTTATATGAAGAAATAGAAAGAAAGAGAGAGATTGAGGGATACTGTACTCTACTCTTTAACCATCCTAAGAAATAGAGTCAACAAATAGGAAGGGTGGGTAGAACATTTCTTTAAGTGGATCAGAGAACATTAGAAATAATGAACCAACATGATCGAAGATTAATAATTTCTCAGGCTTGAAAGACATAGTATATCTCATCAATGGTGACTACCAGATTCTGTGACAAAATCATTGAAAGAATAAAATGATGCTATTGATAGAAATATAAATTTTAGAAAGAGTATTTAGTTTTGAGTTAAGGATAAATTTGATTAAATAACTTTGAAAAGATAGCAAGACCACCATCTGGAAATGTCAGGCAGGCAGCATGACTAGTGCTTAGAGGGGTAATCAGGACTAGAAGAAACCCCTGAAGCATCATCGTCACACAGGTGACTGAGACTAGGTCCATTTTTAAAGCAATGGGAAGATAAAAACAGTGCTGGGTATAAAATGAACACTGGATAAAGGACCTAGAATTGTCATTTCATACAAATATTGAGTAAAAACAACTCAATTATTTTAATCTCTTACAGTAGGGTAAAAAAAGAAACCCACTCATTATTACTATATCTGATGTGGTCAGTAGATATCTAGTTGACAAATGGAGTACTCACAGGTTTTCAGGATAGACTAGATGATTGTTAGAGAATTCAAGCTGGAAAAAGCCTTTCTTGTGTGGAGCCCCATAGGACCAAACTACTATCTTCAATCTTGGTTACAGTTCCTGGCAGATTAGGAACGCAAGCTGTGTTTGTTAGATGACCAGATGATTCCTCTTGTGTTCCTCAGCCAATTCTGTAAGTCTACTCTCTTCCATGTATAAGCCAGATGGCTGAGTAGTTACATGAACTTTTAGCTACATACAAAAGCAGTCTATCATTGTAATTGTCTATTTTGTACCTTACTTGTGTTTTCACTTTCTAAGGTAAGTATTCTGTATTTACAAAGACAATCTAATCATGGTGTGACATCAAGACACATTTCAAAGAAGAGAAATGAGGAAATATGTTATATGGCTTCCTTCTCAATACAAGTAGGTGGAGTTATTTAATCTGAATGGAAGTATCTGGGGAGACTGGACCTTTTGTATAGTGGCTGTGGAGGAGGGTATTTAATAGCCAATAAAATAATTATAAAAGGATTGTAGAACATCATGAATTTTCAGTGAATCAGAATGGTTCTATAATTTTCTCCAGAAAACAAACTAGATTATGGGAATTATAGAAAAGGAGGACATTGAGAATACCGCCTAGTTTATCAGAGTGTACAAGTTGGGTTTAGAAAAGGCAGAGGAATCAGAGATCAAATTGATGATGTTCATTGGATCAGAGAGAAAGCAAAGGAATTCCAGAAAAACACCTACTTCTGTTTCATGGACTATACTGAAGCCTTTGAATGTGTGGATCACAACAAACTGGAAATTCTTCAAGAGATGGGAATACCAGAACTTCTTACCTGTCTCCTGAAAATCTGTATACAGTTCAAGAAGCAAGAGTTAGAACCAGATGTGGAACCACTGACTGGTTCAAAATTGGGAAAGGAGGACATCAAGACTGCATATTGTTATCCTGTTTATTTAACTTATATGCAGAGTACATCATGTGAAATTCTGGGCTGAATGAGTTACAAGCTGGAATCAAGATTGCTGGGAGAAACATCAACAAACTCAGATATGCAGATGATATCACTGTAATGGCAGAAATCTAAGAGGAACTAAAGAACCCCTTGATGAAAGTGAAAGAGGAGAGTGAAAGAGCTGACTTAAAACCCAACATTCAAAAAACTAAGATCATGGCATCCAGTTCCATCATTTCATGGCAAAAAGATGGGGAAACAATGGAAACTGAGACAGACTTTTTTCTTGGGCTCCAAAATCACTGCAAATGGTAACTGCAGCCATGAAATTAAAAGATGTTTGCTCCTTGGAAGAAAAAGCTATGACAAACTCAGACAGCATATTAAAAAGTAAATCACATTGCCAACAAAGGTCCATCTAGTCAAAGCTCTGGTTTTTCCAGTAGTCATGTATGGATGTGTGAGAATTGATGCTTTCAAGCTATGGTGCTGAAGAAGACTCTTGTGAGTCTCTTTGACAGCAAGGAGATCAAACCAGTCAATCCTAAAGAAATCAGTCCTGAATATTCGTTGGAAGGACTGATGCTGAAGTGAACCTCCAATACTTTGGCCACCTGATATGAAGAGCTGATTCAATGGAAAAGGCTCTGATGCTAGGAAGAATTAAAGGCAAAAGAAGAGGGTGGCAGAGGATGAGATACTTGGATAGCATCACCGAGTCAATGGACATAAACTTGGGCAAACTCCAGGAGCCAGTGAGAGTCAGGGAAGACTGCTGTGCTACAGTCCATTGGGTCACAAGGAGTCGGACACAGCTTAGCGATTGAATACCACCAACCAAAGCCGAGAGAGTAGAGACAGTATAAAATGTGACACTCATGAGTTGGACCATGAAAGGTCTCCTTCACTGGATTTCTTCATATCATAATCTAATTTGTTGTTCTTTTATTCTGTCAGTTTATCAATGGATTGTATTCATCATGTATGGATCACTGTAATGGGGAAAAGTCAGGAACTAAAACTCTGCTGAAGAGTCATGAATTAGGATATGCCCAAGTTCAGATTTCTATAAATAGGAAGATATTTGATTAATGGAATGCTCAACTTCAGTTATTGGAATTAATGGAATGGCAATAGATGAACTACCTGTCTTTCTTGAGGGTAGTTTCTGATGCTCAGAATTATCTCTATTTTGGAACGGTTGGTTGCCAAATGATCATGGCTAATTGTTTTAGCTTCCCCTCCCTCCACTAATCACTGATATGGCACAGTGATTAAGAGTACAAATTTGAGAGTCAAAGAAACCTATGTTTAAATTCTAGGTGTACTGCTTACCAGTTTGTATACATGGGGCTTCCCAGGGTGCACAATGGTAAAGAATCTGCCTGCCAATGCAGGAGATGCAAGAGATACAGGTCTGATCCCTGGGTCAGGAAGATCCCTTGAAGTAGGAAATGGAAACCTATCCCAGTGTCCTTGCCTAGAAAACTCCAAGGACACAGGAGCCTGGAGGGCACCAGTCCATGGGGTTGCAAAAACTTAGCAGGCACACATGCAGTTTGAATAAGTAATATTAAGTAATTTAACATCTCTGGCTAAGTAGTGAGGTGTTGAATATTCTCATCTGAAGTGAAGATATGATATTTAGGTTGTTTTAAGTTTTAAATGGTCAAAGAATTAAATGAGGTAATATATCTAAAGTGTCTAGATCAATAGCTAGAACTATGTTTTTTAAATACATTGTTGTTGGGTTCCCGGCCTTCCAAAATCTCTGATCTTCTTTTTACCTGGGGAATTTATATTCTCCCATCTTCACTCTAAGGATGCTCATGGGATCATTATCAATAGAAACACTCATGATTCACAATAGCAAGACACTTTAGGTATTGTAGAAAACTGTCACTTGAGGAAAAGTCTTAAATTTGTTTTTGGTTATCCTGGAATAGAGCAGAGGTTTAGGGGAGGGGAATCAGTGAATAAAACAGTGAGCCTTATGCAAGGACTGAGGTTATTAAAGAAGTTTATCCACTAGGTACAGGCAAAAGCAGTTGCAAAACTGCAGAATTCCCTATCCTTCAGACCTACTTTCTCTTGCAGGGTCTGACCTTCCCCCACTAACCTTACTACAGAGAAGCGATCAGAGAAATAAAGAGTATATGTGGAAAAATACATGGCTATTTGAAACTTCCCCCCAAAGGCAAAGCCCAGAGAAAGCCCAGCTATACACGTATAATGCTCAGTTATCTCCTCTAGTCTTAAGATATGAATGTAAGATCGATTAAAAAATGGAGAACATTTCTTCCCAATACTTCTCAGAGGGTAGGAATTCCCATTTTACCGGCCCTATCAGGAACATGGAGAATTTGAAAGGATAACTGATCTTACACTTCTGTGTTCTAAATGGGGATGACTTAAGGGGAAGGAAGAGACCCTTTCATCGTTTAGCTCTGTTTTGCTCCTGTTCAGTAAGGAAATGGCTGTGCCCATTCATTTAAGTACTGACTATGACTACTCTCATGCTGCAGTTGAGATGAGTAATTGTGACAGAGAACATATGGCCCACAAAACCAGAAAAATTACCTGTTCCTTTATGGAAAAAGTAAAGACCCCTCATCTGAATCAATTAGCCAGCAGAACAGGGGTAGCCTTTTCCTGCCTGTTTGTCAAATAGCATGAGAATCCCCAGTGGCAATGGTCAGTACAGTTCCCAGTTCAATGCAGCAGTTGCTATGCCCCACTATGGAAATATTTCTCTCTCAGGGTGCTAAATTCTCTAACCAGCAAAGCTCAGAGTTTGGGGAACTGGGAGAAAAATGTTTGCAAGTGAGTAATAAGGTATAATAATGGGAGGTGTAATGCTCCTATCCAACCCTGGGTTTCCAGAGCCAAGTGTTCTAACTCTGAGGGTAACAGCACCTCATCTTGGTCATTGGTTCGGAGTATATGCCATGCCCCAACCTTGCAAGATGTTGATTGCCAACTTGTGTTGAATCTTTGATAAATTTTATTTCACATGCGTAATGAAGTACACAGTGAGACTCGTTAGCTCCATGATGATTGGCCTACAGGCTCACTTCTTTTGCTGAAAAAATGGGTTTATTGATCAAGATATTTGTGGAGAAGAAAACTCTAACAGAGAAAGAGTTTAGATATAACCTTTAACCTAAGTATGGTGGGTAGAGGAGGCAAACCCAAATTCAGAAGTATCATAAAGACAAAGCACTGTTTCTTCCATGATTGCTGTGGTCTTAATGGAAGTGTTGCCTCAAAATTCATATGGTGAGATCCTGATTCTCAAGGTGATGGCATCAGGAGGTGTGGCTCTGGGGAGGTGGTTAGGTCTCATAAAAGAGACCTCATGGGGCCCCCTAACCCCTTCCACTATATGTGTGAGGACACAGCAAGAAGTCTGTGAGCTGGAAAAGGGCCCTTGCTTGAACATGAATTAACCTCAGACCTGCAGCTTCTACAACTGTGAGAAATAAATTTCTGTTGTTTATAAACTACCTAGTCTATTTGTATATACATGTGTGTGTGTGTATGATATATATATATATATATATATATATATATATTTTTTTTAGAGCAGCACAAACAGACTAACACAATGATGGCAGGGTTGAAATATCATTTCACTGAATTACTGGCTGGCTCTCCAGGGACTTGGTTTTGGTTGTTTTTAGAATATGGCATACCCAGAAGTGGGGGTGATCTGACTAGGCTTGGTGAGAGCAGTCTGTGTTGTTGATCTTGCATACAACGCATTCCTGCCATCATGGCACTTTTAGGAATCCACTAATCAAACAGGGGGATTGGGAATGGCTGGCTTGCTGAACATGGGGTATATTGTTTTGTTCATGTTATTACCGAAAGCTTCTTTCACAAAGGGGACATTTAGAGAACACATATGATGCAATGATTCTCTCATTCTGTGCCCATTCTGAGATGACCACCCATGTGATCCTTTCCAAAACATCTTTGTCAGTAATCTGCTAAAATTTCTCACTTTTGACTAAATGGTCAAACCATGCCTAAAGATCAGCATAGGCTCTTACCTTTGACCATGTATCCTTCAAGGCAAACAACAAAAGTATTAGGGATCCTCACTTGGCATCTATATGCACAGACTTCAGTTATCTCAATTTAGCAACGATCCCCCAACAACACGGTTCAAATTTCATTTACCATGGTCTTTGGGCCCAGGGAGACTATGTAAAGTACAAACTTCACTGCCACTCTCGTCTACAGATCACCAAGGAAACAGACGCACCTAGTGATCAGCGACTGATCACGTCACTTCTTTCAGCATCCATCAGTGGTCATCTCTCATCTGCTATTCAGTTCACACAAACAACAGAGCATGTCATTTGTTACCTCCTTGTTCCCCAGTGATAAACCCGTGTGACTTACAAAACTGGATAATCCCAAAAGGAAACTGGCCCACAAAAATGGATGTGCAGCAAAGAAACAAAAACTGATAACTCTGGGAGTGAAATTCAAATAAAATGTAACTGGAGCTATGGGGGAAAAAATGGCTAACCTTAGGAATATTGAGATGTTTACCATTTGAGAGACTCCAGATATCTAGTCAGAGGAAGTTAGTGAAGGCAAACTTATGGACATAAGTGAGGAAAGCGGTTATGACAAGAGGTAAAGACAATTTCAGAGGAAGTGATGCTGACAAAAAACACATCACAGAGATACCACTCAGATATATTTCATGACAGTGTCAGTGTGAAGGATAAAATGTTTGAAGGATAAAAAGGAGTTTATCCAAGGCATAGAAAGACGTTCTTTCCATATTGCAAGTTATACAGAAAGAAGGCAATCACCGCTCAAATTACTCTTGATAAGCTTTTTTTTAAAAAACAAAGAAATAAAACACTCTAATTCTCAATGTTTCTAATACCTTAAATTCCAGAATATCACATTAATATTAGTGTCCTTTTTATTGACCTATGCATTTATAATTGACAGAGTTTTTAATGTTTCACAAAAAATTTTAATGGTCATAGAACTTTAAAATCATCAAGGGGAAACCCTTGACGATTAAGATCACTTTTCACAGTTACAGCTTGCAGGGCCATTTTTTCAGTCCTAAGGTGCTGTACAAAGAGGAAATGAAGAAGATTCTGCCCACTAGGAGGATATCCTTTCCTATATCTCATCCAAGGTTTACATCTGGACAAGCTAGAGCATTTACTCTGGTTTCAGGTTCTGGTCAAAATTAGCAGCCTTTTGGGTCACTTAATGTATTAGCCAGAACACTAAACCAAAACATGTCATGTCTCAAAAGTCCAAAAAGTTCTAACAAATGATATCACTAGTTTTCAACATATAGAATGCTGGGTACAGCAACTTGTATTTCACTTTGGAGAGAAAATCCATGCAGACTGCATGCCATGGATGCCCAGAAACTTAATCAAGGTAGAAAATCCCTTTATTGGGCGGGGGGGATTTACTTCCTACCTTTTGTCCTACAAAACAACAATAATACTTGCTACTTCCTGTTTTCTAGATCCTATCAAAGTGGTGTTGTAAATGTACAGGATCAATAGGATATCCTGAAGGACTCAATTATGGCTCAGAAATATAGAGGTGACCTAACTCAAGGCCCAGTAGAAATGGTTACTGCTATTCCTCATGAGTGCTTTGTTCTTCTTCCCTGGAGCTCAGTGCAGTTCAGTACAGTCACTCAGTGATGTCTGACTGTTTGTGACCCAATGGACTGCAGCATGCCAGGCCTCCCTGTCCATCAACAACTCCAGGAACCTACTCGAACTCATGTCCATTGGGTTGGTGATGTCATCCAACCATCTCATCCTCTGTCGTCCCCTTCTCTTCCCTCCTTCAATCTTTCCCAGCATCAGGGTCTTTTCCAATGAGTCTGTTCTTCACATCAGGTGGCCAAAGTATTGGAGTTTCAAATTCAGCATCAGTCCTTCCAATGAGTATTCAGGACTGATTTCCTTTAGGATGGACTGGTTGGATCTCCCTTCTTGTTACCTGGTCAGGTGACACCACCAGTTTTGCTCTACAGATGGGGAAGCCCTGGGCTATGTTCTCAGTTCAAGTACAAAGAGCTGTTCATTGGGCTAGGCAGCCTCTCATGTGCTCTAGTTAAGGTTCTCTGATCAGACAGGCTGAAGGCTATATTCAGTGATGAGCAGGACTATGATTCAATTCCCTGCCCAGGCACAGTTGGAGAAGCAGCTCTGAAACCAGTAAAGCCCTTTCTTTGTTGTCTCAACTCAAGCCAAGAACCCACAAACCAAGTTCTTTGTCTGAATAGGGCCACTGTATTCGCTCTATAAACTATTGGCTTTGTCTGCCTTTCTCTCTTCTTGACTACCAATGAATTGTACAGCTCCTAGGAGTTGTCACAATTCAGGTCAGTCCTTCAGGTCAGATGGGATTGGAAGTCTCCACAGCAGGTGGAACTATCTTATTTTTTGCCTGTGAGAGAGAAGGAGCTGCCACTCTAGGCTACTGGTTCATTCTCATTTTAAAATTGAGTTAGAACTAACTTACTCTATTAGTTTTGGGTGTACAGCATAGTGATGTGATATTTTATACATTATGAAATGATAAGCACAATATGAAATGATCATTGCAATAAGACCAGTTAATTATTGACTATAATCCCTATATAGACATCATATCCCCAAGGACTTATTCACTGTATATCTCTTTATCATCCTCATTTATTCTTCTCATGACCCTGAAACTACCATCAATCTCCCAAAGAGGCTCTCGGGTTGGGAGGGGCCAGGAGGTACCATCAGCTTTGGCTGTAAATTTATCCCCTGCCTGTACGTAGCATGAGATGACTTCAGGCCCAGTAACTGGCTTTGCTCTGAGGACAAAGAGCCTTGACTCTCTGCCTCTCTGCTCAAGTGCACCGTGTCCACACACCTTCCAGGAGTTGTCACTAGCCTCTCTGGTCAGATCAAGCTTAAAAGCACTCTACATAGTAAGTAGGGCTGTGACTCGGCACTCCACCTGGGTGTGGGCAAACTAGGCTCTAAGGTCAGCAAAAGTCCTTATTTGAGAATTCAAATCAGTCGGAAGTGTATGCTCACCAAGTTTCCTGTTCAGAGTATACCCCTGACTTGGTTCTGCAGATGAACAAAACTTTGGGGTTGGGATTACTACTTGGGCATTTGCCAAACCCCATGGGCTGGTTCTTGCAAATCCCACCCCTCTTCTCTGTCACAGTCATTTTCCCAGTGACAGGGCCTCATGGATTCCCCTGTAATCTCCATGGTGTGAGATCATAGTAAAAGTTGCTGTAAAGAGACACACAAAGCTGGAGAAGGCTGGTTGACTCCCTTGGTCTCTTTCTCCACTGGGGGAGTCAGAGGCTCAGGGGCGACCTTCCCCACGTGCCGCTGCATTGTCCTGGGGGAGGCACAATGCAGTCAACATGTAGCCACTTCTCTTACCTTCAGATGCAGTCTGCCTTGGTCTCTGTGCTGCAGGGCATTGCTTCAGCTGCATCTGTGTTCTAGGATTCTCTCAGTTGCGTCTTGTTCTTGAATAGATGTTATTTGTTCTTCTGAGAGGAATTAAAGTTAGGAATGACCTACCTTGATAATGTCATTGTCATTGATTTATTTATTTTTAATGCAAATCCAACCTAAAGCCTCATAAATAAAACTTCTTTGGTCATGATGTATTATTCTTTTAAATACTGTTGAGTCTGATTTGCTTATATATTTTTTTGCGTTTATATTCATGAGGGATATTGGTCTGTAATCCTCATTTCTTGTAATGTCCTTACCTGAGAGCACTCTGCAAATATTTGTTGAATAAATAGATTCAGCAAAAAAAAAATGTAGAACACAAAGATACAGTGTATTGCCATAGTTACACATTAAAACACACACAAGATACATGCATGTTTGAGGTAAAAACTCAGAAAGACCTCCCCACTTCCAGACGTGTCAAACTACAGTTTCTATTGTATAATGTAGACAACATCTTTATACATTTTATTTTGTTAAGCTCATCTTAAAAATACATCACTGACTCCACATCACCCTCAAAGCCATGTTCAAACTCCTCCACTTTTTAACTTCTCAACCTTTTACATCTCCAGAGTACCAGCAGATAGAATCAGTAACGAGCAATGCACACTGTCGTTTCTGGGCACTTACTGTTCTCTCTATTGGGAATCCTTTACCTCCTTTCTCCACTGAGAACATGGGTACATAGACCAGCACTTGTCATGGGCCAACTCCTGGGTACATCTTGTGGTCTCTTCTCAAATATAATTTCTGTTCTTTCCACTAGAAAGATCTCCCTAGGCCCCAATGCTGAAAATCTCTCATTATGTTCCCATGGTGGGGTGGGAAGGGGGATAAGGTGTAGCAGGCTTTGCTGGTCGATCTTGATTCAAATCTCAGCCCTGTCACTTATTATCTGAGGACATTATACAATATCCTTAACCTCTCTGCCTCATATACCTCAAAATGAACCTAAAACAGTTTATTATGAGGAATAAATAAAAAAGGGTATATATCATATACACAGCTTGCCACAATGCATAAACTCTCAATAAATGGATGCTCTTATTCTTTTGCTATATGAATTTTATGTCAGAACTCTCTACGAGAAGTGGGGGGGGGGGACAGAAGGACGAGATGGTTGGATGACATCATTGACTCAATGGACATGAGTCTGAGCAAGCTCCAGGAGCTGGTGAAGCACAGGGAAGCCTGGCATACTGCAGTCCAGGGGGATGCAAAGAGTCGGACATGACTGAGTGAACAACAAATGTCAGAATTTAGCACCATATTTCATAGTTCTTTGCATATTTTTCTATTTTTTAATTTGGGAAGGTCTTTTTAATTGGAGGATAATTGCTTTACAATGTTGTGTTGGTTTTTGCCATACATCGTGAATCAGCCATGAGTATCCACATATCCCCTCTCTCTCTTGAACCTTCCTCCCACCCCTCCAGGTTGTCACAGAACACCAGGCAGAGCTCCCTGTGTTATACAGCAGCATCCCCACTAGCTATCTATTTTACTCATGGTAATGTATAAGTTCCAATGCTAAAGAACAGGCTTGTGGACAGAGCAGAGGGGAGGAAAGGGTGGGATGAATCAAGAGAGTAGGTAAGTTCTTTAATACCACATACACTGTTATAATTTCAGTTTTTACCATAGTTCTGGAGATATAAAAAATTTCACTAAATGTCAGCTATTGCTGATGCTGTTATTATAAGATTTTAGAGCTAAAGTTTTCTAGATCAGGTGTTCTTGAGGATTGACTAGAGGAATGGAACCATTCTTTGAGGGGTGGGTGAAATTGCTTGACACTTGGAGCTAAGAGACACATGGGACCCTGGAGGTGACAAGAATTTAGATAAGGTGACCATATGAGTATTAGTGGACTTGTATTTAGAACTATGTAACATGAGTTCCGTGGCTGTGGGAGCTTGGTCAAAGGCCCTGGAGGCCAGGTCTGATGTAGGAAAATACTTTCTAGGGAGCCACAAGGGTCTGGTTAATCAGAAATGGCAGAATAGAGTCCATAAGCTGGGAGACTTGTCACCAAGAAGTTCCAAGACTCTTATATAACCATAGGAAGAGAAGGAGACCTATAAAAGATAAGTGCAACTGGGTTTCCCATGAGTTGTGCAGGGTTGACTTTGATTGAACTGATTTAGAAAAATAAAGAAATTATAAACATAAATAATAATTTATTATAGACTCTAATATCATACACTGTGTGTGTGTGTAGACTCAGTCATGTTCAGCTCTTTGCAACCCCAGGGACTGTAGTCCTTTAGGCCTCTCTGTCCATGGAATTTTCCAGGCAAAGATACTAGAGTGGGATGCCTTTTCCTTCTCCAGGGGATCTTCCTGGCCCAGGGATCGAACCCGTGTCTCTCACATCTCCTGCATTGGCAGGTAGATTCTTTACCACTGCACCACCTGGGAAGGCCAATATCATACACTAGTAGGCTTGATGATTCACACAGGAGCATTCTGCAATGGAGGTGGAAGGCAAGAGGTGATCAGTTCTTATTGAGCCACGTCACATTGGACAGGAAGGATCTGGGCCAGGCAAAGAAACTGTGGTTCTTCCTTGGCCAGACCACTTTGGACTTCTAATCCTTCTTCCTGTTTTCTCATCTGTGGTCCGGCTGGGTTAGGTGGAGGGAGGGAGGAAGCTCTATAGCTGTCAGTCTTGTACCTTGAAAGTCATGGCAAAAACTTGTCCTGATTCAGTAGTGTATTAAATTTTTTCTTGTACTATTTTTATTTATGATTTACTATTAATAAACAGTAATTACTACCATCAAAGATGATAATTTATTATTACTATCAAAGACAGTAATTTATTGTTACTATCAAAGATCCCCTAGTTATTTTGGGAGAACCTTCAGAGTTCACAAATAAAGTCCTTCAAACTTCTGTTAACCGTCCACACTGCTCATGGCCACCAGTGATATATTAATATTTACCCCTACTGTTGTCCCCACCATATCCTGGAAGCTGCTGGCCCACTCATGAAGTTACAGCTTCAGGTTAAGTTGGCACTTGCACTGACTTCGGCACCTTTGGTATAAGTATCGACACTGCTGAAGACCACAAAGTCAAGCATTATCCACATAAAACTATGCCAAAGTCATTATGTTCAAGCAAGGAGGATCTTTTCCCTCATTTTTGTGACACCTTCTTTTTCTCTGAGAAATCTTGTGGTCCCAGTGGGTCCTGGGTCTTTCATATTCCTATACCCACCAGTCATTGGCTGAAAGCCTCTAGGGGAAAGCACAGAAAATGTCAGGGGATCCCAGGGTATTTCTGGGGAGCACCAAAACTGTCCACATTATCATCATCTCAGTGCTAACATTTTTTCAGCACCATGCACTAGGTTCAACACTAACTTTGTATGCATTCTTCTATTTAATGTTCACAACTACCCCCATTTTATAGATGAGGAAATGAAGACTACATATATTAAACCCTTGTCACTCAGTCAGAGTTTAGCGTATTCTGAGAATCCAGAGGTCTTCATTGCAATAGCACTGAATGACAGACAGAGTGAGTAGAGGAAAATGTGATGTCCCCAAGGACTGGGTCAGAATTACCTCTCTGACTACTTGCAATTAACAATTCCTAGTAAGACTGGAGAAAAACAAACAGACGAAAAGTCTCCCATTTGACCTCTGGGTAATCCTACATGTCTAGATCCTGTCCATAGATGTCTAACTGTGAGCAGGGCTGCGAGTGGAGTCAGCTAAGAGGGTCAGGGAGGAGCTGAACTGTGAGAAACCAGGCAGCACGATGGTTGGCAGCTGCACGTCTAACACAGCCTCTAGTCATTAAAGGAGCTCTTCCAACTGCAGTTGTGTATCATCAGGGATGGGACAGTTTAAGTATTTTCAGCAATATTTCAACAAAAGAGCTCACTGGGGATGAGGAAACAAATGATTTAATGAGAAAGGAAATACCTCTGTACCTAAGATTTTACTCTGAAATGGATAGGGATTTCACAGCAATTCGCAAACCATGCAGCCCACCCAGGCATGCCACTTAGTCAGAGAGTTAATGGGCAGTTGAGAGCTGAGACCTAGAGGTCATGATAGGATTAATTCCTTTTCCTTGAGAAAGAGCCAAGGGACCTTCCTCCATTCCCCAAGAAGCACAGAGTTGTGCCATAGAGGCCAGTAGACAATTGAGCATCTGTGTGGTGGTCAAGCTGTAACTGGAGCCTGTAAGACTGTGGCTTGTTGACCCTTGAAATTCTACCCATTGACCTGGCATGATGGGCTATTATATTTGTCTCTTGGAGTTTGAGGAGTCTTGTCCGTAAGAATAGTGGAATGTCCCCGTGTGCGGGAGGGGCATGTTTGAGGGACACTTTTCCTTTTGATTTCCTCTTACATATTTCACCAGATCTCACTTTTTCTCCTAGGGAGGTTGGGGGGGATGGATATTGGACTAAACTTAAGGTAGTCTGTAGCACAGATCATGGCTACTCGAGAGTCCCGATATTCCTTAAGCAGGGAAGAAAACCCAGGTTGAGCCAAGCCGGTTACAGGACTGCCCCAACTCATTGTAATTCTCCCAGCAGGATCTTACCTGTGTTTGCCCTGAGGGCTGTCGGGCGGCTCCATCCTTGGGGCCCCACTACTGTCCGTGGGAAGTCATCCTTTTTCTTCCCGGAAACTGGCAGAATGCTGCTGGCAAGGCTTCCTGTCCTACACGCCAGGACGCTACCTATCACCGAAGGCCAATCAATGGTTTTTGTAGACCTGTGATTCCACAAAATCCAGCGTGCACTGTAATCACCTGGCCTGCGTAGGCCCCGCCTCTAAGCTTTTGATCCAGTCAGTATGGAACACAGCCTAAGGATCTACATTTCCAACAAGTTCCCATATAATGCTGATGTTGCTAGCTTAAGGACTGAACTTTGAAAACTCCCTAAAGAGAAAAGTCTAGACAAATGTAGCAGGATAGAAGGCAGCGTGCTGAAATTGCATAACATAGATTGCAGGGGGAGGATAATTAACTGTTAGCTAAAGGCTGGGTGAATCAGGTGAGGAAAATGAGAATGGGAAAATGATGGTGATTCTATTTTTTTCTTTTTTCAAAGAACACTTTATTGAGGTATGATTGACATACAAAAAGCTGTGTATGTTTAAGTGTATATGACTTGAATTTGGAGATAAGTATATATTCATGAAATCACTGCCACGATTTATGACCCATAGCTTGATGAGGGCGTTACAGATAATACATAGGGGGCTGTTCAAGCTATCAGTGCTGAAGCTTCCCACACGATAGATGCTCAACCAGGTCACCTGATGTGAATGGTGAGCGGCCTCCAGACCACGCATAGAATTACGACTCTCAGCTGTTCAGCACTGAGAGAGGTCAGAGCCGTGGTTCAGATGATGCCTGAATGGAGAAATCCTTTCTCAGGTGTTGAGGAGGCAGCTCAGGTGTCTCCTGCAGAGATGCCTGCTTCCATGAACTTAAAACATCTTTTGCTTTCTTTTCACTTGATGGTGATTCTAGCTCTACGGCTGGCATTCCAGATTGTGGAGAATGACATCAATAGTAAACATTCCTAAATTAGAAATCTGAGCATTGTCCCAAACTTGCAGCTGAGGCATAACATCCAAATCCAGTCAATTCTACTAAATATCTCACAAATCTATCTAGCTTTCTGTCTTCTGCTAACCCCAGCTCAGCTTCTTTTCTCACTTCTCCTTGTAACAGTCTCTTAACCAATTTGCTGCCTCTGCTGACGATCAATTCTCCATGCAGCTCTGGAAACCATGATCTCAAATGAAACCTTGGTCACCTGTTTATATCATTTTCTAATCAATACTGTATTATCAAATTTCTTATGAAGTTCAAAAGTATACTTCTCATACCTATCCTGTGCATTTCCATTCTCAGAGGACTATCTGCTTGCATATTAACTAAATGTTAAGCGTCCCAAGAGCAGGCGCAATGTCTTTTTCTCTTTGTATTCTTAGTACAAAGATAGTAATCATAATCTAAGTAATAGCAAAATATATGTTCCAAGCCCTTTTTATGCTTCATTTTTTCAACTTTACTTGAAAATTAGACATCATTAACCCTACTTTTTGGACAAGGAAATGGAGGCTTGGAGAGGTTAAGCAACTTACTCAGGATTACTCAGCTAAGGAAGGGCAAATTTGAGATTTAAACCCAGATCTATCAGATTCAAGATAATATCATCCCAGATACTTCTTTCACATGGTGCCCAGAGATATCCTCTTGCTGCCTAAATGGACCTGCTGATGATCTACCCTATCTAGCTTGGCACATGAGACCTGCTTCCTGCAAGTCCCATAACCCATGTTCTTCCCTATGTCTGTGCATTTATACAAGTCAGTCCCTCTGCCTGCAACGTCCTTCTCACACGTTTTGTTTGCTCATTTTTCAGCAGTTAGTTCAGGCCTTCTCCTTCTAAGGTGAGAGGAGAGCCTAAACTATTCCTATTCTTTCTCAGTGCTTCCATAGCTTCTTAAATAAATCTGTTTTGAAACTTATCACAACTTTGCTAGTCTGACACCCTTCCTCCCTCCCATGAGTCTCCTGAGCTTTTTGGGGAAACTCACTTTAAACCCATAGTGCCTGAAATAAAGCATGCAAATTAGTTAGGTATTTTGAGCTTCAAGAAGCTAAAACCCTAACTCAACATGGCTTAAGAGAAAAGGGAATTAATAGGCTCAGATATCTTGGATTCTAGCTCAAAAAAAGCTACAGGGATTTTGTGAAAAATAGATATCTTATACCCATACACATACATATAATATCTAATATTTATTGCACTGGCATAGAGTATGTGCTCAGTAAATAGCTGCCATTACCTTGGATGTTATCTTTCATTATCCATATCTGGATCACCTATGTAAGGATTATTTGCAAAAATTATAACTCTAGACTGGATTTTTTTCTCTGTTACCTAGG
Organism: Antilocapra americana; assembly: GCA_007570785.1. Classification (NCBI taxonomy): domain Eukaryota; kingdom Metazoa; phylum Chordata; class Mammalia; order Artiodactyla; family Antilocapridae; genus Antilocapra; species Antilocapra americana. The sequence continues at coordinate 33,701,502 of ML661885.1, forward strand.
ACAGCATTTCTCAAAGAGTAAGGATCACATACATGAGAATTGTGTGAGGTACTTGTTAAAATGCAACTATGTTTTTGTATCTTTACTAAATTGGCAGGGCTGGGGGTGCCTAGCAGTCTGGGAGGTGTGGTTAAACAACCTTATTCAAAGATCTGCAAATAATTCTTATCCTCATGTCCCTCCCCTCCCTTCTTATTCATAATGGAATCATAGATTCTTACTTTACTATATCTGGCAGAAATGCTTGGAATTATCCAGTTTACTCAACATCCCTTTCTTTTGCAAGTGAAGAAACTAAGACTCAGGAAAATCTAGTGAATTGTCCAAAGTTAGCCAAGTAGTAGCAGAGCCGAGCTTTAATAATTTATTTTCTCCCTTAATTTGGTTCATTTTTTACCATTGCGACTTCCCCACTGGTGTGTCAGAGCTCATTCAAGGTTCTGCAAATCAGAACAAACTGACATTAACTAATAGATATTTCATTTTAAGAGTGGTTTCAAGCACTTTTCAATAATATCACATCTAATACTTGGAAAAACCTTCAGAGGGGGGTGCTACTATGATCCTCATTTTACAGACAGAAGCACAGGAAAGTTAAGCAACTCAACCTAGGTCACACAGCTAGCAGACAACGCTGGGATTCAAGCCAGAGAGCCTCTTCGACACTTCTGCATGATCTGATTCCTCTGGGGAAAGAGCACAGCTGATCTCAGTGATGCTTCCATTTTACTCATTGTTAGGACAGTTTGTAAAAATTCAGTGTTTAAAAGTCAGACTCTACCTCTTATGCTCCCATCTTCAAGGACTGTGATCAACTGGGATAGAATCAGTTTGAGATGTGACAGCACCATGAAGAGGCAGTTAATTGTTAAATTCCAATTGCAGTCATTACTTCCAATACATCCACATTTTATAATCACATAGTCTTAGTGCTTGGGGGAAAGAGTAAAGGGTTAAGACTCACAGAGCCTGGCCCTGGATATGAGCTTCAGAACTTCATCCACAATTTTTATTAGCTGTATGTCATTGATTAATTTGCTGATGCCCTCTAATTTTCAAGAGCTGCTGGCATGTTCTCTATCGCATTTTAGTTTGTTGAAATCCTCACTGGTCCCTTTAAGTCCTTGCTTTTGAATGTGTGGTCGGAGGGTTGGTAGCATGAGAACTACCTGGAGCTTGTTAGAAACACAGACTCTCAGACCCCACCTGTGACTCACTGATTTAGACTCTAATTTCACCAGATTCCCTGATGAGTCCTGAGTTCCCAGGTGGCTCAGTGTTGAATCTTCCTGCCAATGCTGGAGACACGGGTTCGATGCTTGGGTCAGGAAGATCCCCTGAAGTAGGAAATGGCAACCTACTCCAGTATTCTTGCCTGGAAAATCCCATGGACAGAAGATCCTGGTGGGCTATAGTGCATAAGGGTTGCAAAGAGTCGGACATGACTGAGCAACTGAGAGAGCACACACATACACACACATGTAGACACACACTGGTGAGTCCTAATGGGCATCAACATCTGAGAAGCACCTCTTTAAAGTAACTCTGTCATTCCCTAAGACTCTTCCAGATGGAATCTCAAGTTTGCAATTTGCCAACTGTAACCTTCACCTGTTATTTAAACTCTCTCGTCTCAGTTGCTTCACTGGCAAAATGAGAATGATTTTTGATTGTAGTATTCTTAGGAGCATGAAATGAGGTACAGTACAAAAGTATCTGACACACAGTGATGAGTCAGAAAAGAATTCATTATTCTTCTCAACCCACCAGCAGTGATCACAATTCTGCCTCTTTTGAATATGGCCCTTTGGTTTCCATGTACTTCTCTTCAGCCTAGCATCTGAAGGCTCACTATTCTATCCCCATGGTGGCTGGCTCAATGCCTTCTGTTGTTCCATATATATTTATTAAGTTTAATATTTGTCGACTGATTCAGATTATTTTCTATGTGTTCAAAGGCCTCTCACTTCAGAGAGCCAGATTAATTCTTTGTATTTTAATAAAGTCCCTACATTGTGAAGAATCTTCAAAAGAGCACAACATATGGGCAAAAGCCCTAATTAAACACTTGTTGAAAGTAAATTAGTTAATTAGAGTTGACCGCCGCTTCCCACAGAGGGTAATCAACACGAGGTCTGTGGAGAGCACCAACATCCTGTGGGGGCAGAAACAGGGCTGGTTTTCAGGCAAAAATATGTCCTTTAATAAATGCTTTTATGTGCTTCATCCTGTCCATATTAGGAACACAAAGAAAGGGCACCAAGTCCACAAACTAATAAAAAAGAACCCAGGGAACTTCTGACTCAGTTACTTCTAACATTAAGGTACAGCTCACAAAATGTGCTACCATATTTTCCCTAAGAATGAGTGATTTGAGAAGTTAGAGACTCAAGGTTTCCTTTTATTTTATAAAGAAAGCTCAATTCCTAATTAGACCCCCTACCAGGAACAACTGAGGAAATAATTGTAATATATCGTCAATCACTGGAATTTGCCTAACTTTTAGTGGGGTAGGCTGAATTTCTGAATATTTCTTTTTACCAGTACAATTACAGTCTTATTCACATAAAAATCAAGGATCTTTAAACCCTGACAAGAAATGAAATCCTGATCTAACTAGTTAAAAAAATCAAAGGTCAAGTTCAGAAAAAAATTATGAGCCAACCTAAGTTATCATTCATTCACTCTTCACACTAAGCTCAGACCACTTCTGAGGTTTTTTTTTTTTTTTTTTGGATTTATGTTTATTTTCATCTGGGTATGTAGTTTGGGTTTTGGCTAGAACCAGCCATGGAAATACCATGAGAAAAAGAAGTTACTCCTAAGGCATTTTGACCAAACCCGTTGTTTCATGAAATTGAAGTTTTGACATTAAACTTTTTGGAGAGTAACTGCCAAATAATGCTGGTTTCAGTCATAATAGAGCTATAAATAAACACTTTCCTTCTTGTATATGGCCTGGTGGGAGATGGCTGGAAGCAAGAAAGAGCCCTGGAGCTGAGACTTGGAAATCTGAGTTTTAGTTTTGTCTCAGTCACTGAATTAGTCTGTCTTTAATGCAAACAGCCTCCTCTAATACTAGAAGCACTTAAAGGTATTCTACAGGGTAGCCCAATACTTTATCATCCTATTGACGATTCCTTTTTTTGCGTATCTTTTCCCCTCCTCCTTCTCTTTCTCCTTCCCAACTTCTTTCTCCTCTCTTCTTCTTCCTTTTGCTTTTTCCTTTTTCCCTTTTTTTTAAAGGACTTTTCAGTGACGTCAAAACGTTACTTCAGAATAGGGGTGGGGCTGCTTATGTGTTATTTATTATAGTTTGCATACAATGTCAAATTAAGGTTAGGCCTAAGATGAAAGATGACTACATCCTGAATTGAAGAAACTGACCAGGCAAGCAGGGAATGAAGAGGGAGACACTTGGTGGCAGAAAAGAAGCATGGCAGTCCTCCCCTTGTCTGACAGTCTTCGGTGGTTTTGAAAATGTTAACACATTTCCTGCTTGTCAGAACAGCTACACAAAGTTTGATTTGAGTTGCCGTTCACTTAACGCAGCCACAGAGACTCTGTGTTAGAAACCACAAATGCTGTTTGTACTAAGAAAGCAGCCCCACGGCGGATGAAACCCAGCTATTTCATTGGCGCCTTTTCAGCATCATGTTCTTCCATTAGAAACTGGTTCTTCAATTAGGGGTGAAAAATGCAAATGAAATATGCCTTCTATATTTTTTCTCAAATATAGAGAAATTTTAAGAGTTAAAGGAAGCTTAAAATGAGCCTTCTGCTTTTTATCCACTTGCCACCTGTTCCTCTTAGTATCTAAACAAATCACAATTAAGAATTTGAGAATAACAACTCAAGAATAAACAATTCAAATAAGAATTTGAATTTCTTCTTACCTTTCAGTGTAAGAAGGAAATCTCTTTTTATTAGGGGTAGAAGAAAAAGTGAAATATCAAAGATTTTTTTTCCCTATTAAAGTCAAGGCATTCCATATTTGTGTTATAAAAATGTATTCTGCTGAGTTTAGATTTTATGATTTCCTAGGACAACCTATCACGAAGGATAATTGCTTCAAGCTACTGTACCCACCTGGCCTTTTTAAAAAATTCTTTTAGTTACAGCTTTTCTCCCCTTTGTTCAGTTCCTTTTATATACAGTGGAGAAGAAAATGGCAACCCACTCCAGTACTCTTGCCAGGAGAATCCCATGGACAGAGGAGCCTGGCAGGCTACAGTCCATGGCGTGGCAAAGAGTCGGACATGACTGAAGTGACTAACACTAACACACTTATAAACTATTCTTGACAAACTTCACATTGACTGACTCAAGGCTTTTCTTGAACCAAATTTGGGAGGGGTCTGTTGGTGAGGAACCATGGTGCCTATGACCTCCAGTAATCTCTCTCAGGTTCCAGAGGAATCTAATGTTTTGAACATGTTGGAGATTCTCATTAGAGCTGAGTTCCCTCCAGCTTACTGTTCAGCGTTAACTATAATCTTACCACAAGAGGTTGCAGGAAGCCTAAGCACACTGGCTTCACAGCCCTTGCCCAGGAACACCGCACACCCCAGGGAGAACTGAGTGTAGGATACAAGGCTTTCTCTAGAACTGTGTTTAGCTTTTTCATGGGTCAGAGTCCTCATATATTTCATGATGGGCTTATATGTTATTGTTAACCTTGCTTCCATGCCAGAAAGATTTTATTTTTCTTCTTAAAATATGTCAGCATATTGCTGTGTGATCTAGCAGGCATATTATATATGTTTGTTGGTTAACTGGATTTCTCTTCCTTTGCTTGTATATTTACAATAGAATATAGTCCCTAAATAAAGGAATCATTATATTTGGTTAAGAGTTATTATGGTCTGGATCTTGGTTACATGACACAGACTTTTAAAGAATATTTCAAGAAGTAGCTTCTGAAATTAGACTATAAGCAGTATAAGCATCTCCAGGGACAACACCAGGCCTTATATATCTTTAAACATTCAGCACTTAGTGCTTGACACATGGAGGTATACAGTAACCCTTGACTGACCCTGGTTTCTATGAATTAGGCTAACCTTGCATTTTTTTTGTGTTCCCTGTTATCAGGAAGGTATTGACATTTTAGTGAACAAGTCACTGTGACAAAATAAGTAACAAATTGTTACTCAATCTATTGTAGCTATTTTCAAATGTTAGCATATATAGGGATTGCTTAATGAATTTGTTTAAAATGCATAGTCCATGGCTCCATACTCACATATTCTCATTCAATAGGATTGTGTGCAGCCCAGGCAACCTTTAAGAGCCCCAGAGGCATTCTGATGCAGGTGGTCAGTGCACTACAATTGGAGAAACTATTTTACAGAGTACTCAGGAATATTTCCATGCAGTAATGAGATTTTTAAAGGCTCAATATGCACTAGTCCTCAACTACATGGAAGTTTGAAAATATTAAATAACATTTAATATGTTTAATATAACATTCAAAATCTGTTTAATATGCAATCTGAGCTTAATGAACTAAAAAATGGTGACATTTTCAGATACTCACTCTAAGTAGTAATTACAATGTATATCTCAAGATGGTTTTGTGTGTATGTGTGTGTGTGCATGTGTACCTATCCATTCACTTGTATTAAAGTGGCAAATATTGAATCCTTATGAGGTGCCAGACACTATGAATATGCTTCACATAAATGGACATATTTAATGTTCAAAACCACCCTAAATGATAAGTACTCATTATTCACATGTAACATTAAGTAAACTTGGCTAAAGAGGTTAAGTATTAATAATTTACTTAAGGTCACAAACTTCAAAAGTTGTTAACAGTTCAAAATGTTACTGATTTTGCAAAAAGCAAGACTGACATAGAGAAAAGTAGGTACAAAAGTACTTTTTGAAATAAATCAAGGAGATCTTTTAAAACTGAGTTTGTGAGTTCCTGTATAACAGGTAAACATTTTAGGAATAATTTCATAAGTAGTAGTATACCAATATATTATTTCTACTGTCTAGAATACTTTTGAGTTTGATTTTTAAAAAATAATGAGGACAAAAAAATAGAAGTTTCAGATGACCTGATATTGTTATAGAAGGGATATTAATTGAAATTACCCCAAACTCTGATGTGGCTCCAGAAACCACAGGTGAAATAAAGTGCTGAAGGAGCCATAGCCCAGGAGCCCCAGGGAGCAGTCAGGGTGGATAACATCTGAGCCTTTCAAATGGATTTTTACCTGGAAGACTTCCTTCCAAAACAGCCATTGTTGTTGTTGTTGTTTTCAAATTGAATAAGCATTAACTGAGGACCTACCCTGTGCCAGAAACTCTGCTAGTTTTAAAACTATATATTATCTTATTCCCTCCTTGCAGCTGTGGTCTGTGGTATGTTATTCATTACTGTTGTTACTGCTTGCCATTTTATGTATGTGAAAACTGAGGCTTTGTGAAATTAGGTAAATTGCTAGCAAGTGGCAAGACTCAAGATTTAAGCCCAAGTCAGATTCCAAGTTTTAAGGTTTCAGCCCATCTAACTGTCTTCAAATGTGGTTTCAGATTTTGTAATGATGGCACAAAGTTTGTGTAGTCTGTGGGTTTTATAAAGCAGAACTTAAAGACATCACAAAGGTTTTAATATGAGTATATTCTACTCTTCTGGCAAATACTTAAAATCCCTTAAACAATGCACGTGTGTGCGTGATGAGGTAGGGAAGTGATGGTGGTATGAGGCATATTCACTCATTCAACAAAATGCACTGAACCACATAGTGTCAGGCACTGTGTTGGGAACTGGGGTGCTAGAAATAGAACAAGATAAACATGGAGCTTATAATCTAGCAGGGAAAACACAAGCAAATATAGTTGTGATAAATGTCATTTGTTTCTTCAAAAACCTGTAGCATAACAGAGATTCAGACTAATTTGGGAAGTAACAGAAGAACTCTCAAAGACAGTGAGATTTCAGGTAGAACTGAATGAGAAATCTGAGAGAGGCAAACCAAGACGTGGGCAGCAGATTTCTTCAGAGAATTTATTCTCCCTCCCACTATCATCTTCTGCAGTAGTAGATTATGCAAACAACTTGGCTTGTGATCAAATCTACCCTACTCATTATCGTATCCCCCTAAGACTTTCCTGACTGGCTCAGAGTGAATTCTACACTACAAGGAGGTCTAGGAACCAATATTTTGAATACAAACAAAATAAAGGCAGCCTTGGAACGTTTAAATGCTTTTTCCCAAAACTCAACGTTGGCAAGCACTTCAAATGTACTACCTCTACCTTTAAGAAAACTTCAACATTTAGCTTAATTTTTATTATGTTTTTGAAGTCTATAAATCTCCATTGTACATTTTCCTCAGAAGGCAGCTTAATTCCATTGATATTAAGGAAAGTACACGAAGCTCTCTGGCCCACTAAATGGGGAAATCAGAATGTGACGGAGAGTGGCCAAGACTCAAAGTTTCCATTCTCTTCCAAGGGAAACCAAATGAGAAAAATAATACATCATAAAAGCCAGAGTTCTGATTACAATTCTGGAAATAGGAATGAAATAGGATATTTCATTTAAGAAAAAAATAAATGTGCCTTGAATTTCCAGCTGAATCTAAAAGGTTATGCAGAGTACACCATATCACCCTTCTACTAATAATTGGGCTTATCTGTATGTCTTCCTGGGACTTCACAAAACACCCAGGTAGGCATTTAGAGACACCAAGTTAGGTGCTTTTGTGTGGGTCATGAGTAAGGTTCATTAGTTAGCTGTGTAATATTGACCCCTCCTCCACTCTAAATTTCATTTTCACAGGATGAATTCATCTGAATTGTGCACAAAGAAATGACCCCCTGCAGGGAGGTCTCCAGTGTAACAGTGATACAGTGTGTGGAGAGTAGGGAGAGATACCAGAGTCCTGCCTCGTCCAGGGATGTGGCTTCTAACAGAAACCCAGCCCTGCACATTAGAATTGTACATGGAGCTTTACAAAAATCTCCATGTCCATGTGCTAACACCAGAGACCCTGATTTAACTTGTCTGGCTGAATGGTACCTGGGCAGCAGTAAGTTTTAAAAGCTCCTCAGGTGATTCTCATGTGTAGTCAGCTCTTTACCAGTTCTCTCATTTATAAAATGAGATCCTAAAGCGTTTTTTTTTTTTTTTTAATGAAAATAAATGGACAGAGGTTATAGGTGTGGTCATGGTTTGAAAGTTTTCATGTTTACTCCCTCTTTAACGAATGTTTATTATTCATTAACTGATGACATGCTTGATTCTCCATCTGCTCTTTCTAACAAACTCAAAAAATATAATGATAGCTCACATTTAATGAGTGTTCATTTGTGCTAGGTATTGTGTAAGGTGTTCTTTCTCAAACTGCGGCCAGCAGACCTCAGCCCGTAAACTATTACCTGTGACAGTGAGATGCATACAAAAATTAAAGTGGGCAGAAACTTTGTAGTAATTTGAGCTTCTGTCGTGTATTTATTTACCTTTACATATAAATAAAGAAAAAGCACAAAAACGTTGTGTACATATACTGCCTTTATGTGTGTGTGTGTATAATTTCTAATAATGCATTTTATTGCATTCTCTTCCACAGTGTTAGAGAATTAAAAAATCTCCCAAAACTTCACCATAGATGATTTGCGAGGCAGTGACATCAAAGTCCCTTATGGATGTTATCTTAATTTAATCCTCACCACTAATTCCAATGAAGTAATTGACTACTTTACAACGGAGGAAGCTGAGGACTGAGATAATTTGCTTAAGGTTACCCTGTAAGTAAGCTAAGTCAGAAGGACTGGAACCCAGGAAGTCTGAATCCAGAGCGCAGAGCCCCAGATCCAGGAAGGTTACAGGAGAGACTTCATGTGACTAGGGACAGGGCAGTATGGCCGTTTGGGGGAGACCTAGTGCCAGAAAGGGATACTTTCACACAATGCAACCCAAAATGTTCTGGGTTGTTTTTATCTTTTATGCACAATTAAAACTGGCCTGAGTCTTGTGAACATTAGTTAAGCTCCTATAAGGAGTATGAAATTTAAATTGCCTGGATATTTATAAAACTAAACCAGAGTTCAGTGAAAACAGACTATTTTAAACCTGGGCAAGTGGTCTTTCAGTGGCAAGTTTGAGTTTTTTCTGCCATCAGTAAAACAAAATTAAAGAAAATAAAGAAGTTATTTTTTAGCATACTTTGGTCATCTGTATGTTAAATTTTAAGCCTGCTAAAGATGTGCGGTGGGCCTTTTTAATCCTCTCTTTATAATCTATGAAGAAAGAAATAGCTTTTTGGAAAAATTTCTAAGACTCTCACCCCAGGAAAAATAGACGTTTTACTGTATAATATTTTCCTATTTCCTCTCCAGAACTTTACATTTTATACAAAAGATATGAGATTAAAAATTACTAAATTTCCTCTTTTAAATATATTTAATGTAATATTCAACATATTTATTTTAATATATTTCATATTTAAATAACATGTTTATTATCATAGGTGGTAGTTCATAAGTAAGAAAAATTAAAACCAGCATTCTTTTTTTATCTTACATCTATTGAATTATGTTTAAAATCAATGTTCCCTCCGAGAGTATAAAATAGTCGCGATCTGGTTTACATACACATTTTCAGAAATGTACCTATTGTGCAGAGTGAAATGTATTGGGACGATCAACAGCATTGGAAGAGGAAAGTCAATAAAGTCTTAAATGCCATTTGGGCACTGTTATGGAAATACGGAATACCTGTGAAATTTCAGAACCAGAAGAGCTAGTCTCTACATTTCTACTAGGTGCGGACAAAGCAAATTGTGAACACGTCGTCTTGGTATCTAGGGATCCAGTGACCCTTTCCAAGTGGTGTTGTCAACACATCTGAAATCTATATAAGCAACTGTTTTAGCTGTGAGTTATTATCTTTAGTCATTACATAGTGGAAAGTAAATTTAATTTTATAGTAGATGCTTGCCAGTTCTTTGTGCTAAGTATGAAGAAATGTATAAACTGGTGAGGTAAAACAGCACTTTGATGAGGCCCAGAGGAAAGAGCAAGTGCACAGAGTAAGAAACAGTCAAGTGAGTAGGCTTGACTTAGGGTGTGATGACCTAGCTGGGAATCTGAGGAAATACATGGGATTTGGAATGAAAGGACTTAGTCCTCCCTTCTCAATTATTCACTGAGCATCTTTTTCTAACTCTGTCATAGAATTCAGTCCTAGTGATAAAAAGGGGTATAAGAAACAGTTCTCACCTTTGTGAAGCAGGATCTTTTCCTCAAGAAGAGAGAATTCTAAAGCACCATAGGAGGCATGAATTATAGTAGAATTTTTCATCAAGGCTGTGGAGAGAGAAAGGAGGTGAAAGTAAATAACCCTATCACATCTTGGACAAGGTACTTACCTCCTCAGTTCAGTTCAGCTCAGCCGTGTCCAACTCTTTTGCAACCCCATGAACTGCAGCACACCAGGCCTCCCTGTCCATCACCAACTCCCGGAGTCTACCCAAACCCATGTCCATCGAGTCGGTGATGCCATCCAGCCATCTCATCCTCTGTCGTCCCCTTCTCCTCCTGCCCCCAATCCCTCCCAGCATTAGAGTCTTCTCCAACGAGTCAACTCTTTGCATGAGGTGGCCAAAGTATTGGAGTTTCAGCTTCAACATCAGTCCTTCCAATGAACACCCAGGACTGATCTCCTATAGGATGGACTGGTTGGATCTCCTTGCAGTCCAAGAGACTCTCAAGAGTCTTCTCCAACACCACAGTTCATAAGCATCAATTCTTTGGCGCTCAGCCTTTTTCACTGTCCAACTCTCACATCCATACATGACTACTGGAAAAAACCATAGCCTTGACTAGACAGACCTTTGTTGGCAAAGTAATGTCTCTGCTTTTCAATACGCTCTCCAGGTTGGCCATAACTTTCCTTCCAAGGAGTAAGCGTCTTTTGATTTCATGGCTGCAGTCACCATCTACAGTGATTTTGGAGCCCAAAAAATAAAGTCTGACACTATTTCCACTGTTTCCCCTTACCTCCTCAGATTCCTCATTTGTAAGAATGGGGATAATTTCACTTACCACACTGAGCTGCAGCAACAAATCAAATGAGCTAATGTGCAGGAGCTGCTTTTCAAGTGTAGAGCAGCATCTTAATTTTTTTAATTTAAAATTTTTATTTTATATTGGAGAATAGTTGATTAACAATGTTGTATTAGCTTCCAGTGTACAACAAAGTGATTCTGTCATATATACACATGTATCTATTCTTTTCAAATTCTTTTCACATTTAAATTGTTACAGGATATTGAGCAGAGTTCCCTGTGCTATACCTTAGGTCCTTGTTGGTTATCTAGTTTAAATATCATAGTGTGTATAGGTCAGTTTCAGACTCCTAATCTATCCCTTCTCCCTACACCATCCCCTTGAGTCTTCCTCACTGGTACCCATGTTTATTCTCTGAGTCTTCTCTGTTTTGTAAATAGGCTCATTTGTATCTCTCTCTCTCTCTTTTTTTTTTTAGATTCAGCATGCAAACGATATGATACTTCTCTTTCTCTGTCTTACTTTACTTATAATAATCTATTAATTACCTTAAAATATCTGATGGCTACAACAGGTTGTAGCTTAGATGATAAAGAATCTACCTGCAATGCAGGAAACCCAGTTTCGATCCCTGGGTCAGGAAGATCCCTTGGAGTAGGGAAAGGCAATCCACTCCAGTATTATTGCCTGGAGAATCCTATGGACAGAGGAGCAGTGGGCTACAGTCCATAGGGTCACAGAGGGTTGGACATGATTGAGTGACTAACACTAATCACCTTAAAATATCTGAAGGCTACAACACCACCTTTAGTACCCATTATAAATATGGTGGGGTAGGCAAAAGGTAGTGCTCCCCCTGGGATGATGTGTATTCAATTGGGTAGGGGGTGGCCCTTGAGCTCCCCACACCCACTATGATGAAGCAGCATAAAGGTTTTCATTTGCTTGATGTGGTTGCACCATTGCAGATCACTGCACCATGCCATGCTGAACTCTACCCACGGTTGGCAATGCCATTTCCTTTACCTTTTGTCTCAATCAGCTCAGGATGCCATAACAAAATACCACAGATGCAATGGCTTAAACAACAGAAACTTCTTTATCATAGTCCTGGATGATGGGAAGTCCAAGATTAAGGTGCCCGGAGATTTTGTTCCAGGTGAAAGCCTGCTTCCTGTCCTGCTGCCAGCCACCTTCCTACAGTGTCCTCATGTTGCAATGAAAGAGAGAGAGCGCTCTGGTCTCTCTTCCTCTTCTTATAAAGACACAAATCTCCTCATGGGAGCCCCACTTTCATGACCTCATTTAAACCTAATTACTTACCAAAGGTCCCAGCTTCAAATATCATCATGTTGTGGTGATGCCAGGACCTCAACATAAGAACTTTGGGAGAATGCAAACATTCACGAATCCATAACACTTTTACAGTTGCTCTGTCAAATCACATATCCTTCAAGAAGTTCAAGCATTTTTTTCTTTGAAAATTTCCTTTACTCATTGAAAAAGTGCTGATTATTCTTTTTATCCTATTAGTGATATGACTTCATTCCTCTCCCTATAATTATTGACTCAGTAAATACTTATTGTGTTTATCTTGCACAAAATGCTCTTGCCTTATTCATCTTAGTTTTCACTGTTCCAAGCACCTAGATCACACATGTATGCAAAGCAGTTAGTAGGTGTCTATGGAGTGAATTGGGCTTCCCAGGTGGTGCTAGTGGTAAAGAACCTGCCTGTCAATGCAGGAGTCATAGGAGGCACGAGTTTGATCTCTGGTTCAGGAAGATCCCCTGGAGAAGGGCATGGTAACCCAGTCCAGTATTCTTGCCTGGATAGAGGAACCTGGCGGGCTACAGTCCAGAGGGTCACACAGAGTTGGACACAACTGAAGTGACTTAGCATGCAGCATGCACATGCAGTGAAAATTTAGATAATGAAGAAAATGACTTAGTAGATAATAGCCAATAAAAGTAGAGGAAGTTCATTAAGTAGGAAAGGGATCCATCATGCATTTATCTCATGAATAATAATTAATGAGAATAGGGTTAGGAGGAACATCCCAGGAATTTTTCTTAAAGATTCATAGCCTTGGAAAAACACCAGGAGAAAGTCCTGGGAGGTAATGTCAGGATAGTATTTGGACCAAGGACACCATAGGAATGACAGTCCTAAATGTATTTAGCCAGATTTTGAACAGCAATGCTGATGGCCTTTCAGTACTAAGGCTGTCAAAATGAGAGTAGTTTTATTTAAAATTCCAATATGGGCTAGATTTGGAGGCATTTTGATTCACTGGGTGTTCAGTTTTCAAAAACCTCAAGAAACGGCTTGCTAAATTTGCCCAAAGCTGCTTTTTGTTTCTCCACCTGCAATTTGTATCCCTGAAATAAATATTACGAACAGTTCAAGCTCCATTTGGTGTGGTCCCAGAATATAACTGCTCTAACAGGGCCCTCTTGGATGGCCTATAGTTCAACACTTTTATTGGCAGCTAAAGGAAAGAATGTAATAGTCCAACTACCTCCTGCCCACACCCCACTCTTTCTCCCTTTCCAATAAGCAGCCTGCTGTAAGAGCTCAGTCCTGTAATAGGAAAACATTGTACCTTATCTAGGCTATCTGACCAAGTGAGTAATGTTGTGTGTTATGTTGTGAGACGTGAAATGGACAATGCCTTAAAACCCTAGACAAGAAAGATCAGGCCAAAAGGAGACTTTGGCAACGGCGGGAAGTTGCTCTTTTGGAACACGTTAGAACCTCCAAGAAGCAAATTAAATGTGACTTAAGGAAAATGGGTGTGTTCCTCTAACCCAGACATAAAAAGAAAATTGCAACCAGGGTTAAAAGCTGTGGATAGTCCTCATGGTGGGCTCCATACAAGTTATCACTTTTCCCTTCAAAGACTGCAGAATGTCATCCTGCTGCTTTTATTTTTTTGTTTGGTTATATTTTTTTTATTTGTTTTGCTTCACAGCTTGAGACTTTCAGGACATGGATTGGATTCCAGGTCCAATATCCCCTAAATGTGCAGACGAAAGGCAAAATGAATAGATTTTATCTTTTTCTAAACTTTCAAATTGATGCCAACAGCCGGCTGTTGCTGGCCCCACTTGTGGCTTGTGCTATATGGCCTCCAGCTGGCCCTCATCCCCCACTCTGGTTGATATAATGCACTGACTAACCTGCCTTGCAATTTCAGCTCTCTCACTGTTCAGCTCACTTGACCCTAAATACTCTTGTCTCATTGCAGGCAGAGGACTGACATTCTTCCTCAGTCAGAGGGATTAAAAGCTGCCTGAATCTGGTCAATGAAGCCAGTCAGCATGAGTCAGCCCTGTTGCAAGTGCATCTCTGAGCTTGTGTTCCACTTTGTATAACTAATCTCTCACCCCTATCTTTTTCTTAATAATCAGCCAATATGGTATCTCCTCTGAGCCCAGAGCTCTATTTTTCTGCCTCTGTGTTCCATGGCCAAAGCACAATATCCTCCTCTAATTGTCCATGATCCCGACTTCCTGGCACTACCTACCCTGCTTTGTTCTATCACTGACCAAACTGCCTGCTGTCACCAGAGCCTCTAGATGACCTGCTCTGCTTGCTTACTCCCATTAGCATCACGACACTCATTCCACTGGGATCAGTCCTCAAGCTGCAGCCTGTTTCAACAGGCTGAGATTTTGAATCCCTTGGTTTCAGAGGGTCTGTCTCATCAACCCATCAATGATCATTCTGACACTTTATGAAAGGCAAGAAGAAAAGGCCTTGGTTGTCTTATCCCCAGAGGGGCTCATAGGTCAATAGGGGGATGTTGATAAAGACTGACTTGCAAAGTCCATCTTTTCCATAAGAAGGGAGGGAGCACGGCATAGACCAGTTAGAGTGAAGGTAGTGTGGCAACATCTTCAGTGCAGAATGGATGCTGTGTTGGAATCTGCAGGAGAAAAGAAGTTCTGTGGTCACTCTAAGTGCATAGTAGATCAAGGAGACAAATAGGATGGCATTTATTCACAAGGGGCTACTTACAAACACATTTTGAAAGTAGGTACAACAATTGATTCAGGAAAAAATAAAGCTAAAAATTCCTTTAGTCTATATCCAACTTTACTGTGACATCTGACTAGTCCCCCGCCAGTTTATTAGAATTATTACTGCTAAATTTGTTGTTATTTTATTTTTTTTAGAATACCAGCTTTATGGTACAAATTCAAGGAAACCAAAATTGTGTAAAGTGAAAAGTAAAATTTTCCTCCTATCCATGGCCATCTAGGAAGTGTGCTTTCATGAATTTTTTTCCCCATGAATGTGTACTATTTTTGTAATTAAAATGTATATTTTTACCACAAATGATATATACATGTAGGATAAGTCACTTCCTTTTTCTGCAACTTTATTTTTTTACTTAGTGTATTTCAATGTGTACTACTTGACATTAGTGTTGACTGAACATACTCTTTTTACAACTACATGGATCTGGATGATCTAGTCTACCCACATCCTTTAAATTCTAAATTCAGAAAACTACAGAAGAATACACTTCCCTGATAGCTCAGTTGGTAAAGAATCTGCCTGCAGTGCAGGAGACCCCAATTTGATTCCTGGGTTGGGAAAATCCACTGGAGAAGGGATAGGCTACCCACTCCAGTATTCTTGGGTTTCTTTTGTGGCTTAGCTGGTAAAGAATCCGCCTGCAATGTGGGAGACCTGGGTTTGATCACTGGGTTGGGAAGATCCCCTGGAGAAGGGAAAGGCTACCTACTCCAGTATTCTGGCCTGGAGAATTCCCTTGACTGTATAGTCCATGGGGTCACAAAGAGTCGGACACGACTGAGCGACTTTCACTTTTCACTTTCACAGAAGAATACACAAACCCTAGTCTGTCTGTTGATGAGCTGTGCCAAAGGCCAGAGTGGCTGGATCAACTTGCATCCTTAGTTTGCCCCTGAGAAGAACAAATGTTTAAGAGAATGAGCAAAGAAAGGCCCAATACCTTTTAAGAAAACCCAGGATAGGAGAGCTTACCTGAATGAAAGATTAGAGGAAGGGGCTGATAGATTCACAGGGGTTATTTGTTCATAAAGAAAGGAGCCACATGTCTTTCTTTTTTTTAAAAGATTGTATTTTTTTATTTTTGGCTGTGCTGGGTCTTTGTCGCCATATGTGGGCCTTCTCCAGTTGTGGCAAACCAGGGCTACTCCTCATTGTGGTGCCTGGGGTTCTTATCATTGTGGGGGCTTCTCTTGTGGAGCATGGCCCCTAGAAAGAGAGGGCTTCAGCAGTTGCATCACAGGGGCTTCGTTGCTCTGTGGCATATGGAATCTTCCTGGACCAGGGATTGAACCCATGTCCCCTGCATTGGCAGGCAGATTTCAATCCACTGTACCACCATGGACATCCTCCAGGTTCTTTTCAATTGACTTAGAGGTCAGGAACCAGCTTCCCAGAGGAGAGTTTTCAGTTCATACCAGAAAAAGATGATAATGAAGGGGTTAAGTACCATGGAATTTTCTTCTGCTTCAGGATCTAAATGATGCCATACTCTATATAAGAAAAAAAATAAAGACTAGATTTTATAGACATACCAGCAAAGCTGTATCATTTCTCCAGACACCGAACCCTGAGTTTTTCTATTAGGCAAGATATTTTAAGACATTTTCTTTCTTTCTTTCTTTTTTTTTTTTGTTTGGAAACCTCAGAAAGAAGAATATTGTACTGAAAAGGGCAGAGCACAGAAGGAACTTTTATAGCAATCCTGCATCAACAGGAGTATGATGGGTCCTCCATGGCACCAGACAACCCAACCCTGGAGCCTGGATTTCGGCAGAATGCCCTGTAGAGTTCTCTGTTGGCTCTCAGAGCAGGTGCGGATTGTACGGAGGGAACAGCTGGTTCTGGCAGGGAGGCAGCGAACAGCGTGGTATTTCATCACTCTCCATGCCTTCACATCTGAGCTTTGTTTGCTGCTCACTGTCATGGGTGATCCGCTGGCTGGAACAGAGTGCTAAATGTGTCTCTAAAGTAAGAGACAGAGGCTGCCAGGAGAGCACTCGCAGGAAAGCACTGTCATTTGGAAATCCGAGCAAGAAGGGAAACCGTTTCAAAAGAGTTTAATTCCAGGGTGAGCAGCTTGCCAAAAGATAGTTGTTGTAGATGAAGTAAGAGCTATGCTCCCATGAGGATCGGGGAATGGATGGCTCATCGGGAAATGAGAAGTTGCCAACAGGGAGAGATGTTGTCAACTGCAAGTGTCTTTCATATGATCTCTTTTCTCATGATCATGATTTTGAAGAAGGGCACTGAAATAACTTCCACCTTGCCACTGTCTGAAAGCTCTGGTTCCATGGGGAGCCTGAACATAGCTAAGGCCAAATTGCCCTCAGTTATCTCTAAATTCAGGGGAACTTTCATTCAGGATTCTGAGAAACCAGGAAAATGTATGTTTCCTCAAGTCGAATCTTCAATGTTGATCTCAAATTTTGATGGTTCTAGGCTGGGCATTTGACATCTGTGTGTAGTTCTTTGGTTCACATTCCAGGAAAACAGGAGGAGCCTCAGACCTAGACTTTAGTTTTAAAGGAACTTGAATGATTTGAGACCATTGAGTTCTAGGTAAAATTGCCACACAGATCTGATTTGATTTAATTTTATAAGAGAGAAGATAGTGCATGTTTTATATCACCTCAGGGAAAAATAAATTTCTTAATTGCCTGAGAGATTCAAAATTCCATCCACTGCTGAGCACTGTCCAGGCTTTTTGGCTTGTTTCTGGTGAGGCTGTTTAAGTAATGTGGCTTTATTTAATTTGGCATAACTTTTTGTTATTATTGAACAAGAGTGAAGTCAGGTTTTTTGATAAAAAATATATTATATTCTGGGAATATTCAAATGTCAGTGAAAAAGAAGAAATGTAGGTGGTGTTAACAGTAAAAATCTTCACATTTTATTCTTAATTACATAGCTACCACTCATTAAGCCAGTGGCGTAGTGGGACATTCATGGAATTTGGGTTTTTAAAGAACAGGATTCACATTCTACTATTACCAAGTTGTGTGTTCCTTGAAGAAAGCAGGGAAAACCACTAGACCATCTGCAGTGATTTTGGAGCCCAGAAAAGTAAAGTCTGCCACTGTTTCCACTGTTTCCCCATCTATCTGCCATGAAGTGATGGGACTGGACACCATGATCTTAGTTTTCTGAACGTTGAGCTTTAAGCAAACTTCTTCACTCTCCTCTTTCACTATCATCAAGAGGCTCTTTAGTTCTTCACTTTCTGCCATAAGGGTGGTGTCATCTGCATATCTGAGGTTATTGATATTTCTCCCGGCAGTGTTGATTCCAGCTTGTGCTTCCTCTAGCCCAGCGTGTCTCATGATGTACTCTGCATATAAGTTAAATAAGCAGGGTAACAATATTCAGCCTTGACGCACTCCTTTTCCTATTTGGAACCGTCAGTTGTTCCATGTCCAGTACTAACTGTTGCTTCCTGTTCTGCATACAGGTTTCTCAAGAGGTAGGTCAGGTACTCTGGTATTCCCATCTCCTTCAGAATTATCCACAGTTTATTGTGATTCACACAGCCAAAGGTTTTGGCATAGTCAATAAAGCAGAAATAGATGTTTTTCTGGTACTCTCTTGCTTTTTTGATAATCCAGTGGATGTTGGCAATTTGATCTCTGGTTCCTCTGCCTTTTCTAAAAACAGCTTGAACATCTGGAAGTTCACGGTTCATGTGTTGCTGAAGCCTGGCTTGGAGAATTTTGAGCATTACTTTGCTAGTGTGTGAGATGAGTGCAATTGTTCAGTAGTTTGAGCATTCTTTGGCATTGCTTTTCTTTGGGACTGGAATGAAAACTGACCTTTTCCAGTCCTGTGGCCACTGCTGAGTTTTCCAAATTTGCTGGCATATTGAGTGTGGCACTTTCACAGCGTCATCTTTCAGGATTTAAAATAGCTCAGCTGGAATTCCATCACTTCCGCTAGCTTTGTTCGTAGTAACGCTTCCTAAGGCCTACTTGACTTCACATTCCAGGATGTCTGGCTCTAGGTGAGTGATCACACCATCGTGATTATCTAGATCATGAAGATCTTTTTTGTACAATTCTTCTGTGTATTCTTGCCACCTCTTCTTAATATCTTCTGCTTCTGTTAGGTCCCTACCATTTCTGTCCTTTATTGAGCCCATCTTTGCATGAAATGTTCCCTTGGTATCTCTAATTTTCTTGAAGAGATCTCTAGTCTTTCCCATTGTATTGTTTTCCTCTATTCTTTACACTGATCGCTAAGGAAGGCTTTCTTATCTCTCCTTGCTATTCTTTGGAACTCTGCATTCTTTATGAAGTCTGGACTTAAAAGAGCCTCTTACTATCATTAAAATATAGGTACCTGAATTGACTGGACTCGACTAACATTTGAATCTATGCTTTTGATGACTAAAAGAAAAAAAAATATGAGCAACATCTCCTATAAAATGTTGAATTCCTTTAATCATCCAAGTTCCCACGGATGTTCCTAGAGCAGTGGGTCAACAAACATTTATTGAGTGTCTTGGTTCCTGGGCATCAGAAGACAGGTGTACCTTTGTTTTGTGTCTGTCTCAATTCTTTTAGAAGCTTTAGTATAATTTACTTCCTATTTCCTACTGATCCACAGAACAGTGCTGTCAGGAGACAAAATCCTTACAGATTTAACCATGAACTTTGTGTCTCTAATCTTCCAAAGACAGACAAGCTTGGGTCCAGTGCTTAAGTTTTCAATTTTAAGCCCTTTCCCATACTGTTTCCACTTCTTAGTTCTATAGGAAGAGGAGCAGGTGAAAGAGATGGAAAAAGAAAAGAGGAGAAGACAGGAGAGGAGAGAAAAGCAAAGAAGGAACAGGGAATGGGCTGCAGGGAGGGGGACAGGGAAGGGGAATAGAGGGAAAGAGTTTTTTCCATGGTCAAATAAACCAGGAGCCCACCATATCCTAGAACACACTGTGTATAGTGCCACTCCTTACAACCTGATCCTTCCTTCCTTCCAGCACAAACATTGCTATGGTGAAGATGCTTATTCCCCAAAGAGGTTGTTTTCATTTCTGTACCCTTTCAATCAGTCCACAGGCAGAAAGCCCACTCTTCAAGATTCATCATCATTCTGACAACTTCCATGTGGTGTTTCTCCACTCTCTCACTTAACAGTGACCTCTTCTTTCTCTGATCCCATTATAGCTCTTGCTTTTTCCCCTCATTCATTTAGATGCTTCCCTCAAAAGTAACATTGCTTTTTCCAGACACTATAGCTTATTTCCATAATTAAAACGAACAACTAGATTATAAGCTTCTTTAGGTCAGGAACACTATTTCATACTTCTTCTGTGTATCCCACAGGGCTGGACACATAGTCAGCCCTAACAATCTTTTTACTGAATTGAGCTAATAATAACATAATGAGAATAACAATTTTATTGAGTGGCTTCCATATACCTGACTTATGTAAGCACATTGTATACATTATCATACTTCATTTTTTCAAAGAAATCTTGTGAAATACTATTATCTTTATTTCACAAATTTAAAAAAGTAAAATTCAAGGAAATGCACACAATGGAATATTACTCAGCATTAAAAAAAAATTCATTTGAATCAGTTCTACTCAGGTGGACGGAACTGGAGCCTATTATCCAGAGTGAAGTAAGCCAGAAGGAAAAACAACAATACAGTATATTAACGCATATATATGGAATTTAGAAAGATGGTAACGAGAACCCTGCATGCAAGACAGCAAAAGGAACACAGATCTATAGAACAGACACGTGGACTCTGTGGAAGAGGGCAAGGGTGGGATGATATGGGAGAATGGCATTGAAACATGTTGATTGTCATATGTGAAATCAATCGCCAGCCCAGGGTTGATGCTCGGGGCTGGTGCACCGAGGTGTCCCAGGGGGAGGGAATCGGGAGGGAGTCGGGAGGGGGGTTCTGGAGGGGGAGCATATGTAAACCCATGGCGATTTCATGTCATTGTATGACAAAACCAATAAACAAAAAAAAAACTTATTAATAAATGGCAAAGTTGAAAATCAGACCCATATCTGACTCCATAGCCAATGTACTTTAACCACTATGGCATATTGCCCAGTTACACTCATATTGATGTTAACTAAATTTTGGAGCACCATACATAGCCACAGATACCTGCACTTACCTTAATATATGTGATGAATGCCTGTACTACTTATTGAATGATCAAAAGCTCCAGGTTAGAGATTTTGCTTCCTTTCCTTCACCAATAAGAATTACAATGTTCTGTCTCATCAGACTGGCATGGAAGCAGGGTTACTGTGAGATAACAAGAGAAGCAAAAAACAAAACAAAACAGGACAGAATTAGAGTAATCATTAAAGTCATTAAGAGAAGCATTAAGAGTTTATGATGAGCAATACCAAGGAGATACACAGCCCACAAGCCTAGCTGACTGAGCTACATTTGCCATAATTAGAGATGGTTATGGTTTGCACATTTATTGTATTCTATTTTGAGATCCTGTACATCACTTAAGTATGGAAAGTTTTTTTAGGAATAATATTAGTTTCCGTCTAAATCTAATTTTTTGAAAAGTAAACAATACACAGTACATCTAAACCACAGAGTGAAAGTCTTAACTCTGTACCTAACAAAATATCTTTGGAAGCTTAAAAAGCCAAGGTCCCCCCACCCTCACCTCAAAAACTCATCTTGATTCAACTGTGGCTCTCACACTCTGCTCTTTAATTTGGTCTAGGCTGACAGCTGACTTCAATTTTTGCCTGTTTATGGAAGTAAATTAAAAGAACACACTGTCTGTGATCCAATGGCTCTTTGTGGCAGCGTCCTATTCAGTTCATAAATCAAAACCCGGATAGTTGTCAGGAAAACTAATCCTTGTGTAAATGCATTTGCAGGGCAGAGCACACAGAGGCCCAGCGTGACCAGTAGGAAGTCTGCCTCTTTCCCAGGTACTGGGTCATGGTCTCTGCGGTTTCAGTTTCTACAGAGTGAGTTTAGAACAATTCACATCAGATTTGGCAGCTCTCTGACAGTTGCTATCTGGGCTGTGACCTTTGTTTATGCCCACGTTAGAGCCTCTGTTATTCAGTGATTGCAGGAGCCTCCTTCTGGAGTCAGTACTTACCGAACATGGGAGACAAATACCTAAAAAGAAGCCCCCTGCTCCTGCTGCTGCTGCTAAGTCACTTCAGTCGTGTCCAATTCTGTGCGACCCCATAGACAGCAGCCTACCAGGCTCCCCGGTCCCCGGGATTCTCCAGGCAAGAACACCAGAGTGGGTTGCCATTTCCTTCTCCAATGCATGAAAGTGAAAAGTAAAAGTGAAGTCACTCAGTCGTGTCTGACTCCTAGCGACCCCATGGACTTTAGCCTACCAGGCTCCTCCGCCCATGGGATTTTCCAGGCAACAGTACTGGAGTGGGTTGCCATTGCCTTGTCCCAAAGAAGCCTCCAATAGCCTCTAATTCATATAACTTCCCCCAAATTCAAGAATGCTTTGGTAAAAAATAACATTCAGTTTCATGAGAGGATGCTTGAGATATCTATATATATATATATCTATATGTGATGTGCACCATTTTTAAAGTCTTAATGAATTTGTTACAGCATTGCTTCTGTTTTGCTCTGGCTTTCTGGCCATGCATTATACGGAATCTTAGCTCCCTGACAGGGATTGAACACGCACACACCCTGCATTGGAAGGCCAAATCTTAACCACTGGACCACCAGGGAAGTCCTGAAGCTTGATTTTAAGTGTAAACAAACTGACAGTATTGCATATACTATTTTTAGGTTTCCTAAGCAAATGAAAAAAACAAAATGTGATTTCACTGGCAGTGGAAAATCACTTACTAAAACTTATAGTTTTACTGGTTTACATGTTCTTGAAATCTTCAAATCAAGAAAGCACCAGATCAGAGCAATGGCTTCTTCTCCTTAAGACATTATCTTCTTGGAAATATTTGAAATCATCACTGAGAAATTTCCCCATGAATGTCATACTGTTTTATTAGGTGTGAATTCTCTACCTTTTAGTAATAAGGCAGCGTGTTGATATGTAGTCTGATGATAGAAATATAAGAGGATCTTGTGAGCTGAATACAAGTCTAGAAGGATATTCTATAATTTCTACAAAGAACAGGCTAATTTAAGTGATAACCTTTGGGTATTCTTCATGAATAATTCTAATCCCAGTGTATAGTATAATAAAATGTTCAAGGTCTATGATATCTTACTCCAGAAGAGGTCACATTTCATTAGAAGTGGGTGAAAATTTTGCTTTGTGTGTGTGCTTAGTTGCTCCAGTTGTATCCGACTCCTTGCAACCCTATGGACTATAGCCCACCCAGCTCCTCTGTCCATGGAATTCTCCAGACAAGAATACTGGAGTGAATTGCCATGCCCTTGTCCAGAGGATCTTCCTGACCCAGGGGTTGAACCCCCATCTATTCAGACTCCTGCATTGGCAGGAGGGTTCTTTACCGCTAGTGCCACCTAGGAAGCCCAAGTGAAAATGTTAATCAGTCAGTCATGACAGACTCTTGGCGACCCCATGGACTGTATCCTATCAGGCTCCTCTGTCCATGGGATTCTCCTGGCAAGAATACTGGAGTGGGTAGATATTCCCTTCTCCAGGGGATCTTCCCAACTAGGGATCAAACCCAGGTCACCTGCATTGCAGGCAGATTCTTCGCCATCTGAGCTACCAGTTGAAAAAAATTTGAAATTCTATTTAGTTAACTGTAGGCAAACACACTCCTGAACCACATTATTAACTTATCATTTTAAAAAAAGCAACTGTGGAGAGAAGAACTTAAAAAAAGGTTAATATTCTACTTCTGAAGATAATTTCATACAATAAGATTATATCCAAGGTATATCATATATCTTTTTAGGTGAGCTAAGTGCCATGGGTTCAAGGCCATGATCAGAGCTACTGAGACAGGAACTGAAAAGAGGCTGGTGTGTCTACAGCAGATCAACAAATGCAAGAGTGGCAGGAGCTGAGATTGTGAAGCAGGCAGTGGGCAGCTGTAAAGCCTCAAGAAGGACTTAGAGCCTTTTAAAAATGCAATGGGAAGCTAAGGAAGGGGTTTAGGCACATCACTTTGCTCTTTGGGATACAAGGAGGCAAGGGTGCTGGCACTAGAGAGCTAAAGAGGCCTTTCAGGGACTTCCTGGTGGCTCAGTGGTAAAGAATCCTCCCGACAATACAAGAGGCATGGGTTCAATCCCTGGGTGAGGAAGATCCCCTGGAGATGGAAATGCCAATCCACTCCAGTATTCTTGCCTGGGAAACCCCATGGACAGAGGAGACTGGTGGGCTATAGCCCATGGTCTTTCAAAAGAGTTGGACAAGATTTAGCAACTAAACAACAACAAAGAGGCTTGTCAGTCATCCTGGGGAGGAATGAGGGAAGCTTAGACTAGGGTAGCCAGTATGAATGGAGAGATTCAGATGCTTTCGAATCTATTTTGGATAATCTATATGAAAAGTGCTGATAGAAAGGGGAGGTAAATGACAAAGGTCATAGTCTGTATGTATGAATTTTAATTTTCAGGAATCTCAGCATCTATTAGAAGGATAGATAAACAAAGTTGTACTTGAGAATGATAAATGTTATAATAGAATCAAATGCAGGGTATCTGAAAAGCACGTGGAGCAGGAAACCAACCTATAAGCAAACTACATATAAAAAGTGTTGGTAACTAATTATTGACTTTTTTTGTTGAGAAAACTTTGTATGAATGCAGTTGCAGCACTGTATTAGAGAATCTCAGAGTTATTTCTATAGTCCATATATATGAATTTCTTGATGAAGAAACTGGAGTTTGGAAAGGTTAAGTGTCTTGCCTAAGAGTAAACAGAGGGGGTAATTACAAAATCACTTAAACACTTAATTGACAGTGACTTTTGTTTATGGTGGTAAATAAGAAGCATGATTCTTCTGGCTCACTAAGTCTTCCTAACTGAGATGGAGAAGTTGAAGGTGACTATAAAGTTCCTTGCTTGAGCACCTGGGAGGATGGCAGTGTCACTGATTGAAATAAGGGACATTGCGGGGAACAGTGTTTGCGATGTCAGGAGTGCATAGGAAGGACTGAATAGATTTCATCTGGAGATGCATGAGAGATGTTCCTGTGGAAATGGTAGAAAAGACAATCATTTTAATAAAAGCCAGGTATCTAACCTGGTAGGCAGGATAAAACTAGCTTTAGTGATATCATTTTACTTTAATTCCTAATTCAAATTAGAACCAGAAACGATTTGTTTCCAAATAAAATAGTTATTTTAAATAGGGGTATCATAATATAAGAACTTCCCTGGTAGCTCAGATGGTAAAGAATCTGCTTGAAAGGCAGGAGACCCTGGTTCAATCCCTGGGTCAGGTAGAACTTCTAGAGAAGAAGTTCTACTGCCACTCCAGTATTCTTGCCTGAAGAGTTCCATGGATAGAGGATCCTGGAGGGCTACAGCCCATGGGGTTGCAAAGAGCTGGACATGACTGGGTGACTAACATGCACATACACACACACACACACACACACATGCACACCCCTATTTAAAATAACTGTTTCATTTTGGAACAAACTGCCTCTGGCTCTGAAACACACAAACAGAATCTCTTATATTAGAATTTTAATTTTTATAGCAGTGGGGCAAATCACAAGAAAAATTCATTGCAGAGATTTGTTATGTGAACACATATATACACACTACAAATCAATATGGCCATCACTATAACCAGAATGGGGCTTCCCAGGTGGTAAAATGCTAAAGAGATCACCTGCCAACGCAGGAGACACAGGAGAGATGGATTCAGTCCCTGAGTCAGGAAGGTCCCCTGGAGTAGGAAATGGAAACCCACTCCAGTAATCTTGCATGGAAAATCCCATGGACAGAGGAGCCTGGCAGACTGAAGTCCATGGAGTTGGACATGGCTGAGCACATACACTCTACACTCATAATGAGAGTAACATTCCTGCTGTGTTTTGGAACTGGTAGAATTCAAGTATTCCTTGATTTAAAACATCAGGTTTATATGTAGCCCTCCTATACAATAAAGAAAGAGGTTCTTTGGAGAGGGTGGAACTTGCATCGGATCATCGTATTTTATTCTGATTGAAAGAAACCCTTGAGGAGAGGAGAGAGACAAGCTCTGCCTACTGGAAAAAGCAACAGGGATCGTTAACCCTAACAAAACTTCCAAGTTTTGTTGGCCAAAGGAAGAGATCAAAATCAAGTTCCTTTCTCATCGTGGAGCTTAAATAAAGGGACTATCTTTTAAGGTACTTATTGTCTGTGTTTTTGAGATCTCCTGTTAGAGAAATACACATGTCCAAAATGAGGATAGCATAATTGGTCAGTCTCAGGAGCTTGCGGGTTGGGTTTCTGGGAGAAGACTGGAAGTTACCCCCATTTTATTACCTTCTTTGGCATTTGGGGAAAAAAGTGATCAATCACATCCCTAAAAGGGGTTAGATCCAACACTCTGAAATGCATCTGGCTACATTCCCAAGGGAAATCAGCTCATGATATGTCATCATCCTGTGAGGAAATCAAAGATCTCGTTCAGCATCAAGACTCTAGTTTGCCTTTGTCCATTGTTTTTTTGCGTGACCCTCACCTGTGACCGACTTGCAGTTGTCTGAATGTATAACTATCACCACACAGCCTTTCTCTGGAGGTTGGCTGATTATACCCACCTGTCATTTTTTTTCAGAGTAGTCCCACTACAGACATTTCAAATGAATTTTGGAATTTAATAACAATTTATAACATGTTTATGGGGCAAACTATGTTTCAGTTTCCAAGCAATCAACTTGGAAATGGCATTTCTACATCAAATCAAATGGCTACCCTTGTATCTACTTAGCCTAACTTCCTGTATCTTCTTTGACAACAGTATAATACTCCTATGAGACAAGCAGTGTAGTTATTAAATAAGATAACATTAGCATAGAGCTTTTTTCCCTTGAATCTTAGGGTTGGAAGTTATCATTGTTATGTAGTTAAGTTTTCTCAAGGGTTACCCTGGTGGCTCAGATAAAGAATCCCCCTGCCAATCCAGGAAGCACAGGTTTGATCCCTGGGTCAGGAAGATTCCCTGGAGAAGGAAATGGCAACCCACTCCAGTATTCTTGCCTAGAGGATTCCTGGACAGAGGAGCTTGGCGGGCTACAGTCCACGAGGTCACAAAGAGTCATGTTACATTTGATTAAATTATAGCCCAGGGATTCATAATTTATCAACATTATGAGTGATCATCTAATTTATTGTTTGTTAGGAATACTCTTGGAGTGCTAGAGCTACAGGTATAAAATGGGGCAAAGTGAGACACATAACCTCCTCATGATGAAGGTTGTCCAACATTCTGTGTTAATGATAGTATGATAAGCCTGGGAAGCCTGAAGCTCTGTTCTTATACCACACTGAATAAAAAGCAGTTTGACTCATGCAATTTGAAGAGATTTTTCATTAATAAACTCCTCTCTCATCTTGCATTAACACAAGATAAATCGTATTTTCTATGTTAATTTAACTTTATACCAAAGTTAATGTCCAAAATATTCTTCTTAAAGTTTTACTAATGATAAAATTCATATTAATGATTATAACATTTATTAAATTTTATTTAAATTAAAATATAGACAGTACATTTCCTGCTATCTTTGGAGTGATTGTGAGAATCAAATAGGTCTGAAAGTTTTCGATAAAGTGTATACCTATACAAAACCTAAATATCAAAACCTTTTACAGACTACAAAATGAAAGCCAGTTAAAGGAAAACTATCATAGAGAAGCATCTAGTAAGTCACAGCCACAGAGATTTCAAAATATATTTATTTTACGAGAAAATATATTTCAAAGTGATGAAATTTATTTTAGAGAATAACATTATTGATAGATTCTAGCATAAATATAGGCAACATTCTTAACCACCACATGATTGTTGTCACACAAATTCTAAGCTATCAAGATTGCATCAGATCACCTTTTAAAGCCAATAGGTTGGAGGAGACATAAATGATGGAAACTGGAAGATTGAGAATACTATAATCTCAATTCTGGGATCCCAAGATCTTAAGTTTCCTAGACGCAGACCACTGGCTCTTAGCAATTATAGCCCTGCATTGTTTTTCCTTGTTTTCAACTCCCTGGCCAATGGTGGCCAACTGAAAATAAATATTCTCATTTCCTTATTCAAAAGACAGTGTTTTACATTAGAGCTACTAAAAGGAAGAAATCAAACTCATTGCAATGTGAGGTGAAAATTTGGCCAACTAAGTGAATTCTAAAAGAGACTTTTTGGATTAATTTTATAACAACATCCCAAAATAAATATAGTCACTGGGAGATCAAAGCACCTGATAGATCCTTCCCTCATAGCTCAAATGGTGAAGAATGGGCCTACAAGGCAGGAGACCTGGGTTTGATCCCTGGGTTGGGATACCTGGAGATATCTCCAAGATACCCTGGAGAAAGGAATGGCAACCCAGTCCAGTATTCTTGCCTGGAGAATTCCATGCAGAGAGGAGCCTTGTGTCCTATAGTCCATGGGGTTGCAAAGAGTTGAACATGACTGAGCGACTAACACTTTCAATTTCAACACAATTAAATTATCTCTTCACAATAGTCAGGTTGCTAACCAGACCTAGGATGTTTGACAGATAAGAAGGAAGCCACTCACAGTTTTACAATCACTATGTAAATATCAACTTAAAAAAAATAAATCTTTATAATTCTAGGAAGACAAAAGGACTGCTCCACCAAATGAAAAGACAGAAGCTTGGTATAAGTATTCCTTCAAACTGAAACATTTGTAAGAGCTATCTGAAGAGTATGTCAATTTTCTGGACCCTACCTCTAGGGTTTCTAAGTCTATAGGACTCGACTGGAGGCCAGAATCAGAATTTTTGACAAATACTATTGAAATACCCTTCTGCAAGGTGATTTTGATGAAGATGGTTCATAGACAGCAATTTGATAATTTAATGGAAATAGGAAAGTGCTTAAACTGGAAAATTTATCTGTATATCTGCAACAATATTTGCCAACAAGTTTTCAGTTTTTATATGTTATAAATAATTCTTTGCCTAGTTCATGAACTCAGGGTAAGAACTATTTTAAAGAAATACCTTAATTTTAATATCTCATTAAATATTATCATCATTGCAAAGTAAATACGCAATTGAAGTGAAAGTCACTCATCCATGTCTGCCTTTTGGCGATCCCATGGATTATACAGTCCATGGAATTCTCCAGGCCAGAATACTGGAGTAGATAGCCTTTCCCGTCTCCAGGGGATCTTTCCAACCCAAGGATTGAACCCATGTCTCCCACATTGCAGGCAGATTCTTTACCAGCTGAGCCACAAGGGAAGCCCTTTATGTTATTATGTTATTATGCTTGACTAATTTTTCATAGCATAAGAACTGTGTGGTGTGTATGCATGTGTTGTATTGAGGGACTGAGAAATCTAGATGCAATAATCAATTTACTTTTTCTTTTACAAGGAGCAAATTTGTGATAAAATTGATTTGTTTGTAATCAAAATCAAATACCATAAAATATCTCTCCATTGGCATAAAAATATACTTTCTCCTAAAAACTTCCAAAATTTTGTTATTTATTTTATACAAATATCTCCTCAAAAGAGGATAACATTTAAAGGATAATGAAAGGCAATGGAATAAAATCTCAAACAACTTAGACTTTGAAGAAAGATATAAAAATTGATATGGATAAGCACAAAGATAATTAATGAAGTCCTGAGGGAAAGTTTTAGGGGCTGAAATTGTTTAGTCTAGAAAAGAGATGTTTAGGGAATATTTTTTTATAATGACCAAGCCTAAAACATTGTCTTATGCTCAGAGAGCTGACATTTCTTCATCTTAAGTGGATAAAGAAAGTATGCTTCTTGATGATTTTATAAGCATTTGTTTAGATCTTTTCAATAAATATATATATTTTTCATCTCCCTTCTTTTTCTTCTCCATTTTTGACTTCCTTTGTCTCTTCTTTGGTTGTGCAAATAGACCATCTGTTATATGCCAGGTGAAAGGGAAATGAGGTTGGGTATTCAGTTCAGTTCAGTTTCAGTCGCTCAGTGGTGTCTGACTCTTTGAAACCCCATGGACTGCAGCACTCCAGTCTTCCCTCCATCACCAGCTCCAGAGCCTGTTAAAACTCACGTCCATTGAGTTGATGATGCCAACTCATCCAACCATCTTATTCTTTCTCTTCCCCTTCTCCTCCTGCCTTCAATCTTTCCCAGCATCAAGGTCTTTTCCAATGAGTCAGCACTTTGCATCAGATGGCCAAAGTATTGGAGTTTCAGCTTCAGCATCAGTTCTTCCAATGAATATATGGGACTGATTTCCTTTAGGATGGACTGGTTTGACCTCCTCACAGTCCAAATGACTCTCAAGAGTCGTCCCTAACACCACAGCTAAAAAGCATCAGTTCTTTGGTGCTCAGTTTTGCTTATGGTTCAACTCTCACATCCATACATGACTACTGGAAAAACCATCACTTTGACTATACAGAACATTGTTGGCAACGTTATGTCTGCTTTTTAATATGCTGTCTAGGTTTGTCATTGTTTTTCTTCAAGGAGCAAGCGTCTTTGAATTTCATGGCTGCAGTCATCATCTGCAGTAATTTTGGAGCCCAAGAGAATAAAGTCTGTTACTGTTTCCATTGTTTCCCGATCTATTTGCCATGAAGTGATGGGACCAGATGCCATGATTTTAGTTTTTTGAATGTTGAGTTTTAAGCCAACTTTTTCACTCTTCTCTTTCACTTTCATCAAGAGGCTCTTTTGTTCCTCTTTGCTTTCTGCCGTTAGGGTGGAGTCATCTGCACATATGAGGTTATTGATGTTTCTCCTGGTAATCTTGATTCCAGCTGTGCTTCATCCAGCCTGGTCTTTCACAAGATGTCCTCTGCATGTAAGCTAAATAAGCAGGCTGACAATATACAGCCTTGACGCACTCCTTTCCCAATTTGGAACCAGTCTGTTATTTCAAGTCCAGTTTGAACTGTTGCTTCCTGTCCTGCATACAGATTTCTCAGGAGGCAGGTAAGTTCAGTTCAGTTCAGTCGCTAGGTCATGTCCGCCTCTTTGCAACCCCATGAACTGCAGCACACCAGGCCTCCCTGTCCATCACCAACTCCCGGAATCTACCCAAACCCATGTCCATCGAGTCGGTGATGCCATCCAGCCATCTCATCCTCTGTCTTCCCCTTCTCCTCCTGCCCCCAATCCTTCCCAGCATCAGGGTCTTTTCCAGTGAGTCAACTCTTCGCATGATGTGGCCAAAGTATTGGAGTTTCAGCTACAACATCAGTCGTTTCAATGAACACCCAGGACTGATCTCCTTTAGGATGGACTGGTTGGATCTCCTTGCAGTCCAAGAGACTCTCAAGAGTCTTCTCCAACACCACAGTTCATAAGCATCAATTCTTTGGGGCTCAGGCTTTTTCACTGTCCAACTCCCACATCCATACTTGACTACTGGAAAAACCATAGCCTTGACTAGACGGACATTTATTGGCAAAGTAATGTCTCTGCTTTTCCATATGTTATCCAGGTTGGCCATAACTTTCCTTCCAAGGAGTAAGCGTCTTTTGATTTCATGGCTGCAATCATCATCTACAAGTAAGGAGGCAGGTAAAGTGGCCTGGTATTTCCATCTCTTGAGAATTTTCCACAGTTTGTTGTGATCCACACAGTCAAAAGCTTTTCTGTAGTCAGAGATGAAGAATTAGATATTTTTCTGGACTTCTCTTGCTTTTCCTATTACCAATGGATGTGGGCAATTTGATCTCTGGTTCCTCTGCCTTTTCTAAATCCAGCTTGAATATCTGTAAGTTCTTAGTTCACCTACTGTTGAAGACTAGCTTGGGGAATTTTCAGTATTACTTTGCTAGCGTGTGAGATGAGTGCAATTGTGTGGTAGTTTGAACATTCTTTGGCATTGCCTTTCTTTGGGATTGGAATGAAAATACATTTTCCAGTCCTGTGGCTACTGCTGAGCTTTTCAAATTTGCTGGTAAACCGAGTACAGCATTTTCACAGTATCATCTTTTAGGATTTGAAATAACTCAGCTGGAATTCCATCACCTCCACTAGCTTTGTTCATTGTGATGCTTTCTAAGGCCCACTTGACTTCATACTCCAGGATATCTGGCTCTAGGTGAGTGATCACACTATCATGGTTATCTGGTTCATTAACAGACTGAGTCAGACCTGCCTTTGAGTATTTGAGTGTCTCCTGTGGAGGTACAGGTCAGAAGTGGCCTGCCTTGTGGACAGGGGCTCTGGCTGCAGCAGATCTGGAAAGCACAGCATGTGGCATGAATAAATCCTCTTGAAGGAGGTCTCCATTAGCCCTACCATACAGCTGCCGAGCAGATGACCCACAAACTGGAGAACAATTATATCAAAGAAGTTCTCACACTGTTGCAAAAGTTCTAGGGCCCACAATAGATTCTGCAACCTGGGGGTCTGGCAAAGGGACTGAGAACCCCCAGGGAATTTGACTTTGAAGCCCAGTGGGATTTGATTATAGAACTTTCATAGGATTGGGGAAACAGAGACTCTTGGAGGGCACGAACAAAATCTTGTGCACACCATGACTCCAGGACAAAGGAGCAGGGACCCCATAAGAGACTGAGCCAGGCTTGCTTGTGAGTCTCCAGGAATCCCCAACAGTGGTGTGGGTTGACAGTGGCCTGCTGTAGGGTCGGGGCACTGACTACACAGTCCTTTTGGGTGTTGGGTATTAGGTGAGGTACATTTCCTCATTAGGGAAATGAGGAAATTTCTTCATTTTTTCTTCAAAATTTTCTTCAAAACTCTTCATTTCATGAAGAAATTCCCTCCTCTATTTTATAACTTATGTGTGTATAGAATGACATACACTATGGACTATATAGGAGGTTTCTCCCAAAGACCACTTACTTTGGAAAATTCCAGTCTGAAACTGAAAGTCGCTTAGTCGTGTCTGACTCTTTGCAACTCCATGGACTATACAGTCCATGGAATTCTCCAGGCCAGAATACTGGAGTGGGTAGCTGTTCCCTTCTCTAGCGGATCTTCCCAACCCAGAATTTGAAGCCAGGTCTCCCGCATTGCTGGCAGATTCTTTACCAGCTGAGGCACAAGGGAAGCCCAGTCTAACTTTCACTTTATCAATCTCCAACAAGAGATTCTAGTAACATGATTCAATTTCAGAGTGTTGAATGTTATAGAAATATTAAGTCCAGAATAGTGGAGAGCCAACAGAAAACTTTTTCTATTTCTAGTTTCACCGATAGCAATTGGAAAAGATTATTAAGTCTACTTGGCAGGCTTTCCCTCCAAATTGCCACTCTGTTCTTTCATTTATTTAGTGATCAAAGAAAGATACGATTGACCAAATGGGGTGCCAAATCAGGTGTCAGGAGTATCTGGCTCTATTTTTAGCAATTATCGATAAGAAATTTTGAGTAAGCTGCTTAACTGTTCTGACTTTAATCTCTTCCTCTCCATTAGACTTCCTGTAACATTTAGATGACCCGCCTTTTCTCTTTTTTGAAAAGTTTCCTTTCATATCTTGGGGCTCGTTTTGATTTAGAGTTAGAACCTGGAAACTGAGCATCTTACTAGGTGCACTGCTGAGAAATAAGTTCATTAGGTCCCCCAGAGAGTTAAAAAAAAAAAAAGAGTCAAAAAGGTCAGAAAGAGTGACCATAGCTGGGCTCAGTCCAAGCAAATATGCAATGGTGAAGTAGTGAAGGCTGCTGAAGAGATGCTAAGAAACATGATCAAGATTGTGACAGAAGAGAATTATAACTAGTACCCAGGCAAAATGGTGGTTGGTACTGAGAAATATTGTTAAGCAGTTAGTCCCTGGGTTAGGGGAGACCAGCAGCAGAGATAAGTAGAGTTTGGGAACCATCCTTGCAGTCAACTGGCTTTTAGACTTAGGATTTCAAGACAAGCATTTAAATTAATCAGTAAATACTTTTAATTAGAAGAAATTTACATCCCTTAAAAATACTATATTATACCTCTTTATGAATATAGTACAATTATAGGTTTTCACTAAGAAACTTTTAACTCCAAGTCACTTTCAACTTCCTCCACAGCCTCAATTTCATGTCACATTTCGCCATCTAGTGGGTAATCATGGAATACGGTTTCCGGAAAAAAGTGAAAGAGGAGTCTTTCAGTCAAGTCTGATTCTTTGCGACCCCATGGACTGTAGCCTGCCAGGCTCTATGTCCATGGAATTTTCCAGGCAAGAATACTGGTGTGGGTTGCCATTCCTTTCTCCAGGGAATCTTCCCAACCTAGGGATCAAACCCCAGTCTCCTACATTGCAGGCAGATTCTTTACTGTCTGAACCACCATGGAAGACCATAATGCTTCCTGCTGCTGCTGTGTCGCTTCATTCGTGTCCAACTCTGTGCGACCCCATAGACGGCAGCTCACCAGGCTCCGCTGTCCATGGGATTCTCCAGGCAAGAACATTGGAGTGGGTTGCCATTTCCTTCTCCAATGCATGAAAGTGAAAAGTGAAATTGAAGTCGCTCAGTCGTGTCTAACTTTTCCAGGCAAGAGTACTGGAGTGGATTGCCATTGCCTTTTCCACTACTCAAACCCAAATTATTTCTGTATGTTTTGTTGAAAACCTCAGGCATTCAACTTTGCAAAACATCAGAGATCCTACTTGTTTTCTTTACATGCTGTCTTGCTCCTTAGGGAATACATGGAGTGTATACTTTGGGGTTGAAATTTCAGATCATGAAAAGGCTGAGAAAGTTTGAGAAAGTAAAATCAAACAAAATTATAAATAAATTTCACTCACTATTTTTCTTAGCATTAAAAAAATCATTTTTTCTTGGTATTTCTTTCCCATTCCCATTGTAAAGTGAAATACAATAGGTTTCTCCAATTGAGTAATTCTGGTTGGTTCACTTTATGCTAAAACCAATCTAAAAAAACAAGTGAAAAAGTTGCTTAGTTGTATCCAACTCTTCACAACCCAAGAACTGTAACCCACCTGGCTCCTCTGTCCATGGAATTTTCTAGGCAAGAATATTGGAGTGGATAGCTATTCCCTTCTCCAGGGGATCGTCTCAATCCAGGGATTGAACTCAGGTCTCTGGCATTGCAGGCAGTCTCTACCATCTGAGCCACCAGGGAGGCCAATCTGACTCGTATTTAATTATGTTAAATGGTGTACATTATGCTCTCCAGACTTTGTCCAGCATTTCTCTTCCCTCTGTGTCCCTTGCTTGTGAAGAAGTTATGACTACTTTGCATTAATAAAAAAAAATCTACAATTCAACTTCTTGTTGCCTCAGGTGAGATATACCATTGATTGCTAAATTAGCTTGCAATTTAAATAAAATATTCTGGAAACTTGAATTCTGTGTTTTCTCCAGCATCAAGTTCCTTAGGACTTCTTAACACAGTGCTTGTAATACAGGAAATGTGTGAACTACACTCTGCATTCACCATCCAGTTTGTGCCAATGGTTGAGCAAAGGAAAGAGGAAGCCCTTGTGGCAAACAGTTTATGTGATGCTTTGAGAAAAGTATGGCATCCTTCAAACCACACTTGGAGAAACTGATGAATGCAAAGGAATTTAGTTTAGAGGGTAAGAGAATGTTTTGGAAGGAACTGACAGATTTGTGTTCCATATCTGATACTTACTAGCTATAGTGCCTTGTTTAAGTTGTACTGTGCTGTGCTAAGTTGCTTCAGTTATGCCTGACTCTTTGCGACTCTATAGGCTATAGCCTTCCAGGCTCTCCTGTCCATGGGATTCTCCAGGCAAGAATAATGAAGTGGGTTGTCATGCCCTTCTCTAGGGGATCTTCCAGACCCAGGGATTGAACCAGCATCTCTGATGTCTCCTGCATTGGCAGGTAGATTCTTTACTGCTATCGCCACCTGGGAAACCCTAGTTTAAATTACTTAACCTCTTCAATCTATAGTTCTGTTATCTGTCAAATAAGAAAATTGTAAGGATTAAACAAAATATTTTACATATACCCTAGCCTTAGCACAGTGTCTGGGCCATAGTAAACAATCAAGAAATTGAAGGTATGATGATGATAAAGCTGGTAATAACTGTCAGACAATCCATGTTTTGCCATAAATTTCCAGTTCTGCCTAAATAAACTTTTTTTTTTTTAAAAAAAAGCTTCATTTTGTATTGGGGCATAGCTGATTAACCCTTGGGATAGTTTCAGGTGAATAGGAAAGGAACTCAGCCATACATTTACCTGTGTCCATTCTCCCCTGAATTCCCCTTCTATCCAGGCTGCCACATATCATTGAGCAGAGTTCCCTGTGCTATACAGTAGGTCCTTGTTGGTTATCAGTTTTAAATATACAGGCTCAGATGGTTAAGCATCTGCCTGCAATGCAGGAGACCCAGGTTCGATCTCTGGGTTGGAAAGATCCCCTGGAGAAGGGAATGGCAACCTGCTCCAGTACTCTCGCCTAGAAAATTCCATGGACGGAGAAGTCTGGTGTGCTATAGTCCATGGGATCACAAAGAGTTGGACATGACTGAGCAACTTCACAGACATACATCTCAATTCCAAACTCCCTATTTCTTCTCCCCAGTTTCCCCACTTGGCAACCATAAGTTCCATTCTGTAAGTCTGTGAGCTTGTTTCTGTTTTGTAAATAAGTTCATTTGTATCACATCTTTTTAGATTCCACATATAAGGGATGTCATAACAATCCTCCTTTTCTGACTTATTTCACTCAGCATGACCATCTGTAGGTCCATCCATGTTGCTGCAATGTCATGACTTCATTCTTTTTAATGGCTGAGTAATATTCCATTGTATATACGTATACTACATCTATTTTATCCTTTCCTCTGTTGATAGACATTTAGCTTGCTTCTGTGTCTTGGCTATGGTAAATAGTGCTGCGGCACTAGGGTGCATGTATCCTTTTGGACCATGTTTTTTTCTGAGTATATGCCCACAAGTGGGATGTAGGTTCATATGGTAGCTCTATTCTTAGTTTTTTGAGGAATCTACTCCACAGTAACTGTACCAGTTTGCATTTCTGCCAATAGTGTGGGAGGTTTCCCTTCTCTCCACACCCTCTCTAGCATTTATTGTTTTTAGATTTTTCTAATTCTGCTTAAATAACATTTTACAATGTAAATTCTTGGCTTACTATCCTAAAACTATGAGCTCCTCTTTGGTGGAGCCTCTACTTTAAGCCTTGTAGCCTGAGGAATGATTTGTGTGTGAAGGTGAAACATATGTACTTCCAACAAGAGAGGAAAGAGTGTCAGAAAAGGACCCCCAAGTCATGGGTTTCATTCATTCCAGCACCATTGGCCCTGGTTGTGCCAAGCGGAATGCTTCGTGACAAGCCTAAGCGCATGAGGGAGGGCAGAAATCCATGCTTAAATTCTTGACATGCATTTTCAGTACTTATTTCTGAAAATTTGAACTGGAACAGGAACTAAACAAGAAATAAAGGCCACTTGGTTTATAATAAGAAACCCCTCTCTAGCCATGCAGGGGATGAGAAGGGAGAAGCAGAGTTAGAGACCAAGTAAGCCACAGAAAGACAGCCTAAGGCTCTCATTCTACCTTTCCTCAGTTAATGTGATTTGGGGCAAATAATTGAGCACTGCGGAGTCTGTTCTTTTGATATCTTCAGAAAAGAATGTGGTCTTTGGAGGCCATTTACAGTACACTGTGGCTGCACCTTTGACTTCTACGAGGAATAACACAACCAGGATGCTCATGGGCTCATACTGTCCTGTGATTGGGGAAGCTCCATGACAGCAAATACCAACCTGCCTTGCCTCTCACTGCATTTTCTGAGCCTAGCACAATGCCCAATACACTGTAAGTGCTCACATATTATTTGCCAAAGGAGTGAGCCTAATGCACTCATTGCATTTATCCATTCTGATACACAGACATGGATCCCTAACTGCTTCTAGGAGACTTCCTATTGGATGTGTTGAAGGCTGCACAAAGTCAGTGGGAAATCAACCTGTTGATTTCCACCTCTATAGCCTCATTTTATGAATGGTGCTACTAATCTCCTCACTCATTTTCATCTGTGTTTCTTTTATTTTCCTCACTCTAGGAAAAGACTCCTAACTATACTTGGAATCTGTGCAGCTCTCTCTACCTCCTCTAACACGCCCCTATTTCAGAACACTGGATTTGCCTGAATCACTGCAACACTGCTTTCCCTATACCCATTCTCACTCTCCCCTGATTCATTCATGATGAAGGACAAATGTCAGGGAAATGAAAACACTGAAGCATACATTCAAAGCTATAGAATAGACTCGTGGACTTTGTGGATGAGGGTAAGGGTGGGATGATATGGGAGAAGGGCATTGAAACATGTTAATTATCATATGTCTAATCAATCGCCAGCCCAGGATTGATGCTCGGGGCTGGTGCAGCGAGATTTCCCGGGGGGAGGGAGGAGAGAGGGGGGTTCTGGAGGGGAAGCATATGTAAACCCATGGTGATATCATGTCATTGTATGGCAAAAACAATAAAAAAAAAAAAGAGACATGTCAGCAGAGTGTTGAGAAAGGAAAGAAGAGATCTAAGGTCTGGTTCTGGCTTTACTGCTGCCTGGATTAGGGAGTTTGAGCATGTATCTGTCTCTTTGGATATTTGCTTTTTCATCTGTAAAATGAAGACCTTGAATCAGATGATTTCTAGGATCCTCAAACTTTGAAATTCAATGACGTTATTAAAGATGTTTCTAATTCTGGAGCAAATGTTTTTTATAGTGCTTTAAAACTGATTTAAATAATAAAGATGAGTCAGATATCAAGGTTTGCCTTGGAAACAAACCAAAATCATTCTGTTGTTTTTGAGATCGCATCTAAGTACTGTATTTCAGACTCTTTTGTTGACTGTGAGGGCTACTCCATTTCTTCTAAGGGATTCTTGCCCACAGTAGTAGATATGCTGAAGTGAGGTGAAGTGAAAGTCATTCAGTCGTGTCTGACTCTTTGCTACCCAGTGGGATAGTCCATGGAATTCTCCAGGCCAGAATACTGGAGTAGGTAGCCATTCCCTTCTCCAGGGGATCTTCCTAACCCAGGGATCAAACCCAGGTCTCCCGCGTTGCAGGCAGATTCTTTATCAACTGAGCCACCAGGGAAGCCCAGTAGGTATAATGGTCATCTGAATTAAATTTGCCCATTCCCATCCATTTTGGTTCACTGATTCCTAAAATGTCAATGTTCACCCTTGCCATCTCCTGCTTGACCACATCCAATTTACCTTGATTCACAGACCTAACATTCCAGGTTCCTATGCAGTATTGCTCTTTACGACATCTGAATTTACTTTCACCATCACATACATCCACAATTGGGCATTGCTTCTGTTTTGGTTCAGCCTCTTCATTTCTTCTGGAGCTATTTCTCTGCTCTTCTCTAGTAGCATATTGGGCACCTAACAACCTGGGGAGTTCATCTTTCAGTGTCACATCTCTTTGCCTTTTCATACTGTTCATAGGATTCTCAAGGTAAGAATGCTAAAGTGGTTTGTTAAGCCCTTCTACAGTGGACCATGCTTTGTCAGAACTCTCCATCATGAGCCGTATGTCTTGGGTGGCCCTACACGGCATGGCTTACAGTTGCATTGAGTTAGACAAGGCTGTGATCCATGTGACGAGTTTGGTTGGTTTTCCGTGATTTTCATTCTGTCTGTCCTCTCATCTGATGGATGAGAATAAGAGGTTTGTGGAAGCTTCCTGATGGGAGGCATTGGCTATTGGAAAAACTGGGTCTTGCTCTGGTGGGCAAGGCAATGCTCAGTATCTTTAATTTATTGAGGTGCAATCTGAAAAATGGCAGAATGATCTTGATTCATTTACAAGGCAAGCCATTTATGAAGACCTACAAGACTTTCTAGAACTAACACCAAAAAAACACGTCCTTTCCATCATAGGGGACTAGAATGCAAAAGTAGGAAGAGATACCTGGAGTGACAGGCAAATTTGGCCTTGGAGTACAAAATGAAGCAGGGAAAAGGCTAACAGAGTTTTGCCAAGAGAATGCACTGGTCATAGCAAATACCCTCTTCCAACAATACAAGAGACAACTCTACATATGGACATCACAATATGGTCAATACTGAAATCAGACTGATTATATTGTTTGTAGCCAAAGATGGAGAAACTCGATATAGCCAGCAAAAACAAGACATAGCTCAGATCATGAACTCCTTATTACAAAATTCAGACTTCAATTGAAGAAAGTACGGAAAACCACTAGACCACTGAGGTATGACCTAAATCAAATCCCTTTCAATTATACAGTGGAAGTGACAAATAGATTCAAGGGATTAGATCCAATAGACAGAGTGCCTGAAAAACCCTGGAGGGAGGTTCGTAACTTAGTATAGGAGGTGGTGATCAAAACCATCCTCAAGAAAAAGAAATGCAAAAAGGCAAGATGGTTGTAAGGGGAGGCCTTACAAATAGCTGAGAAAAGAAGAGAAGCAAAAGGCAAAGGAAAAAGGAAAGACATACCCATCTGAATGCAGAGTTCCAAACAATAGCAAGGAGAGATAAGAAAGCCTTCCTAGGAGAACAAAGCAAAGAGATAGAGGAAACAACAGAATGGTAAAGACTAGAGATCTTTTCCAGAAAACTAGAGATACCAAGGGAACATTTCATGCAAAGATGGGTACAATAAAGGACAGAAACTGAAAAGCTGAACAACAACAACAACAGATATCATGAGTCTTAAAATCTGCAGATTTAACCATGTGAAGTTGATCAGTTGTGTCTGACTCTTTGCAACCCCATGGACTGGAACCTACCAGGATCCTCTGTCCACGGGATTTTACAGGCAAGAATACTAGAGAGGATTGCCATTTCCTTCTCCAGGGG
The DNA here is from genome assembly GCA_007570785.1 of Antilocapra americana. Lineage (NCBI taxonomy): Eukaryota > Metazoa > Chordata > Mammalia > Artiodactyla > Antilocapridae > Antilocapra > Antilocapra americana. The sequence goes on from ML661885.1 coordinate 33,742,471, forward strand.
ATCTTCCTGACCCAGGGGCCAAACCTGGGTCTCCCTCATTGCAGGCAGACACTTTACCATATGAGCCAGCAGGGAAACCCTGCAGATTTAAAGCAGTGGCCAAATTTAAAAGGTTTAAGAACTCAACTTCTGGCAATTCTTACACCCATAGTTTTGAAAGAGATCAACAGATTATATATATCCTTTTGAAATTTGAAGTGAAAATATCATATTTGTTTGTATAGAATCAACATGGAGATGGGAGAATGGTCTCCCTACAGATCTTAGACTGTAGCTTCTCTGAAAAGATGGATCATGTCTATTTTTGCTCATCATTGTAATCCCAGAGCACACAGTGTTTTTTCCAACAATATCTGTTGACTTGGTTATGGCAAATAAAATGTTAGCCTTATTTGCATCACCCCCACATTCACAGCAGTATTATTTACAATAGCCAAGACATGGAAACAACCTGCGTCTAATGATGGATGAATGGATAAAGAAGTTGTGTGGAAACAGACATTTGGAACAATGGATCAAAATAGAGAACCTATAAATAAACCCACATACCTACAGTCAAGGGCTTCCCTGATGGCTCAGCTGGTAAAGAATCCACCTGGAATGAGGGAGACCTGGGTTCAATCCCTGGGTTGTGAAGATCCCCTGGAGGAGGGCATGGCAACCCACTCGAGTGTTCTTGCCTGGAGAATCCCCATGAACAGAGGAGCCTGGTGGCCTACAGTCTATGGGAATCGCAAAGAGTCTGACAAGACTGAGCGAGTAAGCACAGCACAGCACAGCACAGCACAGCACTTACAGTCAATTAATCTTTGACAAGGGAGACAAGACTATACAGTGGGGAAAAAACAGTGTCTTCGTCAAGTTATGCTGAGAAAGTTGGACAGCCACATGTAAATCAATGAAGTTAGAATACACCCTCACACCATCCACAAAAATAAACTCAAAATGTCTTAAAGACTTAAATATAAGATATGGCACGATAAAATTCCTAGTAGACAACATAGGCAAAACATTCTCTGGCATCAATTGTATCAAGGTGTTCTTAAGTCAGTCTCCCAAGGCAATAGAAATAAAAGCAAAAATGAACACATGGGACATAAACAAACATAAGCTTCTGCACAGCAAAGAAAACTATTAATAAAATGAAAAAACAACCTATAGATAAGAGAAAATATTTGCAAATGATGTGACAGATACAGGCTTGATTTCCAAAATGTACAAATAATTCACACATGCGTGCATGTGCATGCGTGCTCAGTTGCTCGGTTGTGCTTGCCTCTCTGCGACTCCATGGGCTGTAGCCAGCCAGGCTCCTCTGTCCATAGGATTCTCCAGGCAAGAATACTGCAGCAGGTTGCCATTTCGTTCTCTGGGGAATTTTCTGACCCAGAGATCAAACCTGCGTCTCTTGTGTTTCCTGCATTTGCAAGCGTATTCTTTACCACTGCACCATCTGAGAAGCAGTTCATACAGCTCAACATAAAAAACAGAAATAAACAACCCAATCACAAATGGAGCGAAGACCTAAATAAACATTTCTCCATGGCCTCATGAAAAGATGCGCAAAAGGTACATGAAAAGATGCTCAACATTGCTAATTATTAGAGAAATGCAAATCAAAGCTATAACAAGGTACCACTTCACACCTGTCAGAATGGCCATCATTAGAAAGTCTACAAGTAACAGATCCTGGAGGGGGTTTAGAGAAAAGGGAACCTTTCTTCAGTGTTAGTGGGAATGTAAATTAGTGCAGCCACTATAGACAGCAGTAAGGCAGTCCCTCAGAAAACTAAACACAGAGTTGCCATATGATACATCAGTCCCGCTCCTGGACATACATCCAGACAAAATAATGGAAAAGATACATACACTCTTTTGTTTATAGCAGCACTGTTCACAATAGCCAAAACATGGAAACAACCTAAATATCTATTGACAAATGAGTGGATAAAGATGTGGCACACATATACAATGGAATACTATGCATCCATATAAGAGAATGAAATAATGCATTTGCATCAACACAGATGGACTTGGAGATTATCATACTAAGTGAGGTAAATGAGAAAGAGAAATACCGTATATCACTTACATGTGGAATCTAAAATATGATACGAAAGAATCTGTCTATGAAACAAACAGACTCATAGTCCTAGAGAACAGACTTGTGATTGCCAAGGGGAAGGAGGTGGGGAAAGGAATGGACTGGGAATTTGGGATTAGCAGATGCAAACTATTATATATAGAATGGATAAACAATGAGGTCCTACTGTATAGCACAGATAATTATATTGATATCTGGTGATAAGTAATAATGGAAAAGAATATAAAAAAGGATGTATACATATGTGGTAAGACTGGAAAGAATGACAGTATTTAGGGTTCTGGTTACTTCTAAGGGCTGGAGAGTTGGAGGAGAATGGAATCATGGAAGACCAGAGGTGTGCTGGTTTTTTTAAACTGGGCTAAGAGTTCATGAGTACTTAAATCATTATTAGTGTTTTACTGTTACAAAGGTTGCAATATTCTTAAGGGATTTATGTTTAATTAAAATAAAAATAAATAATATAAAATAGAATATTTCATTCCATTATCACAGCTTAGTCATGTCTGGAACACAGAAGGAGGGATGCCAAATTTAAAAGAAGCTGTCATCAGGAAATTTTTTTTTTAAAAACGAAAAGATGGACATGCAGTACCTTTTTCACACATTGTTCAGTCTTACAAATTGTTGTAGGCGATTCCAAGGCCCACTGTAGGCTGACTTTCATGATATTTCAGGAAGAAGATAAACCATTTTATAAAAAAGTTTATACAATGCTAAGCAGACATAGATCACTGTCACATATTATTAAGGCAATGAAATTTAAAATATGATGTTCTTTCTTTAAAATAAAAAATACTTTATGGAAATGGGAAATATAATTTTATGGAAACAGGAAAATATGTTACCTTTCAAGGTAAATATTCTATTCAAAGAAATATTTTATCTTTCAAACTTGATCTCCTTTCAGAGGTCTTTTAACTCAACTCTCAGATTTTTTTTCTAAAAGTTTATTTAAAACTTTTAGAACTACTATTTCTTCCCTTCAGAAGTCTCCTGATTTCTTAGATTCCCTGCTTCACTGAGCTTCACCAATAAATTACTATATATGTTCATTATTCTTTGCTTGTGTTTTCTATTTATTCTCAGTTTTTAGTTAGATTGTGTACCAGTGATTGATTCATCAGTTGTGAAAATTTAACCCCTATCAATTTTATTAGATTGCTTTACAAAGTTAAAAATTATTTTTTAAAACATATCCATTAAAGTTTTCTAATGCATTGTTAGACTTTTCCTTGAAATCCTAATGCCATTTGTGTTTCTCTTTTGATACTAGCCTTCTGGAATGACTGAGGAAAAGCAATCAGACAAGACAATTATGTTTCTATTCCCCATTCCCCTTATTTTCTACACTTGTGCTTCGTTCTGTCTCTTTAAATTTTATTACATAGTATTAATTGATGTTGAAACACTGAGTAGTAATTAAAGTAAAAATTTGCTATTCTCTCCTTTTTCAGTAAAGTGAATATTTTATATAAAAAAGAATGTATACATATGATGCATACATATGTATATGTATACTGAATCACTTTATTGTACAGCAGAAACTAATACAACATTGTAAACCGACTATTCTTCAATTAAAAAAAGAAGTTGTGTGTGTGCCATAGAAAAGAATGAAATTTTGCCATTTGTGACAACAAAGACAGACCTTGAAGACATTATGCTAAGCGAAATAAATCAGAAAAAGACATATTAATGTGATCTCACTTACATGTTGAATCTAAAATCAAAGCCAAAAAACTCCCCACCAAACTCCTAGTAAGAGAGATCAGACATGTGATTACCATGACATGAATGACTGAAGGGGGAATTAAGAGTTAAAAGGCACAAACTTCCAATTATAAGATAAGTAAGTACTAGGGGTGTAATGTACAACATGATGCCAATAGTTAGTATCACTGTATGTTATACCAGGAAGTTGTTAGGAGAGTAAATCCTAAGAGCTCTCATCACCAGAAGAATATTTTCTTTTCTATTCATTGTATGTACATGAGATGACGGATGTTAACTAGATCTATTATGGCAATCACTTCACAATATATGCAAATCAAACCATTGTGCTGTATACCTTAAACTTATATATGTCAATCCTTTCTCAATAAAACTGGAAAAATTAAAAATTAAAAAAAATCAAAGAGGCAAAAAAAATGTTGTCTATTAGTTTACTTATCCAATAGCCTAGCAAAGTCAAGTTTTATGGACTCCAGCCAGTTGTAGCAGACTATTGATGGGATATGTGGTAGATTGATTGCAGGTATGGCCCTAAATCTCTACCTCATATCCATATCTCTTGCAATGTGACTCTGAAACTTCTCCCATCAAGAGCTGGAGTCTGTTCTCTCCCTTTGATTCTAGGCTGACTTTGTAGCTTGCTTTAGCTGATAGAACTGACAGAAGAGATGCTGTGCCATTCAAACATGGATCTCAAGAGAGCATGTGGCTTCTGCTCTTTTGGACACCTGCCTTCACCATGAGATCAAGTCTTGGCTGATGTACTGGGGGTTGAGAGACCATATGGGGCAGAAATGAGTTGATCCAGCCAAGATTACACTAGACCAGCCAGCCCTCAGCCAATCTGGTGCTGACTGCAGATAAATTTTAAACCCAGCTGAGATAAAGCAAGACTCGCCATGTCAGCAGAACTGGCCAGGGAACTCGCAGATTCATGAGAAATAATAAATTAGCTATTATTGTAATCCACTCAGTTTTGGAGTGGTTTGTCACACAGTTATTCTGGCAATAGTTAACAAAGTAAGGTCGAAAAGAGGCTGAGGGTCCTCTTGTTAAGCCAGGAAGCCTAGTGTGGCTTTGTGTCTGTCTGTTTTTCTAGTTTACATTTGGGCCAGCAGTAGCCCTGACTCTAGCTGTTGGAATAGGCTCCACAATTTCCCTTGAAGTGAAGACCAAATTCTGAAAATTTGGTCAAAATATACTGCTTGTACAAAATCATCCTTTTACTTTCACCAACCAGATGTGGAATTTAATGCTACATTATGAAAGTAGGGTTTGCAAGGTTATTTATGAAAAATCTTCTCATGGGGAACTTTATCTCCTTCTCACAGGGAACTTTCTACCAGGTGGGCTGTGTGTGGTACGTTGGTCCATTGAGTAGCGAGGCTTTCCATAGGAGAAATCAGCACCCATTTACACTTACTGATAAATCTAAAAACAGTAACATACACTTTACTGAAAGAGTTGAGCATAAACATTGATAAATGAAGTAGACAGCTTTAGTGATCTCACTGTTAACTGGAAACAAACATCCAGGAACAATTTGGTAACTTTCCACAGAGTTAACTGCTATTGATCTGCTTAAATTAACCATGTTTTTTTCTGCCCACTTATAAGTAGTATGCCATCTAAACCTCACTCTGATCTTTTTAATATTAGGAATTTTTTAAATCAAATATTTCCTAGGACTTGTTAAAACTGGCTTTAGAGATGTACTTCTTAAAGGCATTCCTCCATGGAGACCACACATTGACTAATCCCCTACTGGGCTGATGATTCCAAATAAAATCTGGTCATTTGTTTAAGACAAATCCCTGTTTTTCTTATCTCATTTTGTTTAGACAAATGTTGGATGAGATCGATCTTAATGTTATATTTGTCTGTCTTGTAAAGACCTTCCAGGATTCTTTAATCCACTCAAAAAAAAAGATGTCTGTTTTTTCTCTCACAAAATAACTTTAACTAGAAATTGACTTAATTAAAAAGAATATATCTTCCTCTGGTATTGATTTAATTAATTAAGAGTAAATTAATTAACTCTTAATTAATTAAATCCATCAATATCAGCTTGAAAATTGTCTTTTAGGAGGCCCTTTGATAAAGTAGAATGAGTCATGAAGATGACGTCATGTTGTTGCAGAGTTTGAGAACCCTGCCAAATTAAACATGGTTGAAGAAGCTGGAGATATCAATGCTAGAAAAGAGAAAAATTATGGGGAACTCAAGTGACTTCAACTTTCTGAAGTTGGCATAGAAATTTGCCTTTCCCTAGTGTTTCCACAGATAGAATTTGGGATCTTTTAACTATTGTAACTCAAATCACATTATTCTCACATATTAAAATGGCTCCTGAGGTCTGTCATTGTTCTCATAGCCTTCAATCCATCTGACATCATAGGTACCACCATGTTGCTCACTCATTAGGGGCCTGACACATTGGGTTTTGCTGTTCTTTCAGTACCCACCTCAGGACTCTTCTACTTACTATTTTCTAATTGAACAAGATACTTAATGAATAAATATATGAAACATTAGTAATAGGACTAAGATGAAGGTAGCAGATTTTGCTCAGTACAAAGAAGAACCGAGAATCAGAGACTTAAACCCTGAGCCCTGGTAGAAAATGAAGACTGTTCATCTGGAATAATTAAAGTGAGGGCTAATAGCCTCCTGCCAGTGAAGTTGTAGAAGGTGACTTGGTTGCTTTGGGTTGTATGGGATAGAAAGTCATCATAAATTGTCTTAGGCTCTAAGGAGAACACCTTGGTTTATTTAACTGAAAAGTTCCAGTGTGGCTGAATCCAGGTAATTAAAAAATGTCCATAGAAATTATATTTGTTCCAACCACAGCTCTGCTTCTCTCTGTCTTTCCCCATCCTAAGGCAGGCTGCCTCTAAGTCGGAGCAATGGAGACTCAAGAAGTTTCAGGATTATATCCTGCCTGATTAGCAACCCTAGAATAAAGAGAGTTGCTCCTTCCTAAAATCCCCAGCGAGGGTCCCTGGATTTGGTATGTTTGGTTTGACTTGGGCCAAAATGTCCACCCTTAGCCAACCCCTGAGCCATGCAGGTGGGATACTCTCAGTTGCTTCTTCTGGGACTGGTGATAAATCACACCTACTACTGATGGCAGGGGTAGAATCAGTCTCACTAGAATCACATGAAATGAAATTGTGGGAGGGTTGGTTCCTCAAAAAAAAAAATTAGGGGAATAGCTAAAAAAAGACAAAAGAACAGGATGATTAAAAGACAAAATATGAGATTCCTGTTATAAATTATGTTCAGATTATCTGACTTCTAAGAATGTGTCTGATCCTATGTTCCAGGATAGAGTGAAAGTCATTGATTTGTCTTCACCTGCTCTGGTCCATCTCTCAGGAAGGTCTGTCACATCTAGTGGCTTGACAAGAAGGCAGCCTAATCTGTTAATGGCAGATGCAGGATACATATTAGGGAAGGGAAAAGGAAAGCTGGACCTGATTTGAAAGAAGAATGGGTAAGAGCTGGGGGACATGACCCAGCTGCAGAGCCTGACTCTGAAGGTACCCCTCCTGTGTGGACCACTGAGAGAATGCTGTCATCTTCCTCACAGTTCCAGAAATGTCTGGATCAAGCATCCTCAGTCCTCAAGCTACTTCTCAGCAGCCCAGCACCTCTCACTCTGGGCTCAATCTGTCTATGCCTTTTTTGGGCACCGCTACCTGACTTAGGCTTAAGTAGTCAGATGCCCTACTCCCATAAAACCTATCTCAAGTCCCTGCATGAAGAACCTTTCTCTCAACCAGTATTCCCATATTAAATACACAAAAAGTGTTTTAACATCTTACGCTTCTCAGGGTAGCACATTTGCATAATGGGACTCCCAAGTGGCACTAGCGGTAAAGAATCTGCCTGCCAATGGAGAAGACATACAAGATGTGGGTTCTATCCTTGAGCCTGGAAGATCCCTTGGAGAAGAGCATGGCAACCCACTCCAGTATTCCTGCCTAGAGAATTCTATGGACAGAGGAGCCTGGTGGGCTGCATCTCATATGGCTGCACAGAGTTGGACATGGCATAAGTGACTTAGCGTGCACACACACACACACACACACACAACCTTTGCATAGTAAGATGTTTCTTTGCCAGAAGGTATTTCAGTTGAAACTGAACTATAATTCATAGTTGGAAATTGTAAATGAATGAATGGCTGGCTCTTCCCTCACCCTACCACCAGCAATCTCTGTATGAAAAAATTTAGCTCTCCTCAAAAGGGAAGTTTGGGGCAGGTCTCAGGAGATGGGGACAGAGAAAAAAAGTGAGGAGGGCTGCATGGTTCCTGGCTCAGCCTGTCTCTAGGGACTAGATCTGACCTGGCAAAAATGAGAGCTATGGGCAATTTTCATAAACAACTTTGTGGATTACAGTTCAGAGCTGAGCTGAGGTAGCAAAGTAGGAAAAGGAGCTTGAGTGAGAAACAGTCTTCATCTCTAAAAGGAATTCAGCTTTGCTTTGAGCATTGATGAAGGCTTAAATTAAAGCAGCTACATTCAGGGTAGAGAGAAGTGACCAAGGAGGGCTGGACAGAGAAGAGTGAGGGATCAGATGGGGGAATGAGAAAGAGAGAGAACCAAGGTCACTCCCCAGTTTAGTTCAAGCATCTGTAGATGGAGATGCCAGATGCCATTTACCAAGTTGGGGAATATAGGAGGAGTTCAGGTAAAATCTCATTAACTGGACACATTTATTGGTAAGCATTTCTATGAAATTCCAGTTCATTTTGAATGTAACTAATATTTATATCAAAGAACTGAGTCTGAGTATACATCTCTGTGTGATTCTGATTGTCGGCATATCTGTCTGTGGGTTTGTGTGTACAGCTGGTGGTGTCTCCAACAAAGAGTGAAGAAGGGTTCAGATCTGAGATGCAAATGACAAAGCAGCATTAATCAAAGAAACCAACTCCACTTCCCAGAGGACAGCAAATATTCTCATTTGAGTGGTAATATATTTATGAAATCAGGATAAAAAGTAGACTATGAGAGTGATACAGTAATAAAAGTATTCCTCTTTCTTAGATTGTGTTTTAGTTGTTTGAAATTCTACTACCTTTAGAAAAATGTTTAGTGCCAACATAGATGAAAGTTTTTTCAACTTTTTCAAGAATGGTTATGGCCTTGGTTTCCTTTGTGACCACTTTATGTTGCATAATTTTCAGAAGTTAAAAATAAGACTTCTCTTTGAATATATATTATTACCCAGGAAAGCTAGTTTATATCTGATAATTTTTAACTGAAGTGTAGTGGATTTACAAAATTCACTGAATATCTACCATATGCCAGCCATTCATTTAGGTTTTGATTATGTATTATTCATTTAATCCATGTTGACTCCTTGAGATCAGTAGGTATCATTCATAGTTCCATTTTACAGATGAGGAAACTGAAGATCAAAGTAGTTAAGTAACTTATTGAAGATTACATAGCTAGCAAGTAATAAGGCTAAAGGTTTGAATTTAAATAGTCTGCTCAGCCTAGCAATAAATCATATCTAAAGGTGTGATAGGCAGTCTATAAGATACTCACAATGACCCTTTCCCTCTTGGTAGTGACCCTTTTGTGTAATTCCCTCCTCTTTGCATGTGGACTGGGCTTAGAGATTTGCTTCTAATGAATGGAAAATAGCAAAAATGATAGGACATTACTTCCAAGATTAGGTTAGGGCATAGTCTAAATGTTTACATCCTCTCCCCAAATTCACGTGCTGAAATCCTAATCCCAGCAAACATGATGGTTTGAGTAGGTGGGGCCTCTGGGAGGTGTTTAAGTCATGAACATGGTCACCTCTTGAGGGCCTAGTGCCTTCTAAAAGAGGCTGCGGAGAGAACCCTAGCCCCTTCCACCAAGTGAGGGTACAATGAGATGTCTCCAATCCAGAGAGGACCCTCACCCAGCCATGCCAGCACTGTGATCTCACGCTTCCAGCCTCCTGACCTGCAAGCCATGATTTAACCATTCATGAGTTGCTCAGTCTCTGGTACTCTGTCATACCAGCCGAATGGATTAAGGCAGGTTACAAGACGACTGCAACATCCAGCCTGTTTTCTTTCTCATTCTCTCTCTCTCTCGTTCATTTGGCAGAAGCCAGTTGACTGATTGTGAGCTGTGCTGTGGAGAGGCTTCCTAGGAATGACTAGTAACTAAGGCCTGCAGCCCAACAACCCTCAAGGAACTGGATCCAGCCAGCAGGCCTGGGAGGGAACCAGAAGGTCAACCCTTCAGCCTCCACCCGAGATGACTGCAGCCTCAGGACACACTGAACAAGAGGCACTTAATTTCTTTCTTTCTCTTTTTTTAAATTAAATAATGATAACCTTCCTACAAGTTATTCTCTGAAATACTGACTTCTTTTATGCTTCTGACAGAAGAGATTTCAGAAGCATGGGCTTTGGATCCAGACACATCTGGATCCAAACACTAATGTCACCTTTTTGTTGTTGTTGTTTAAACTGAAGTATGCATGAGCACATGAAGGGGGAGAGAGACAGAAAGAGTAGAGAGAAACAAAGAGAGATCTCTTTCTTTTCTGGGAAAGGCAATAGGAGCAATTGTGTTTCCTGTCCTTAAGGAGCCCAAACCAGGAGCTTCTGGAAGTAATCTCTCTTTCAATATTTCCTGGAAATCTCAGCTTATTTAGAGTTGACTATAAATGTCTCTGAGGAGAGAGGGGAGCAGAGAGCAAGGGAAGCCCCAGACAGGGAAAGGTATGAGAAGTGAATGTGCACACCTGCGAAGGTGCTCTGTGTACCTGTGAGGCTCGTTCACCTGGTCTTACAAAGACTCTCTGCAGAACATCATGTGCCCAGGGTAGCCCTGGAGTAGCAGAATCAGCTAACTTTCAGGATTCTACTGGGCATCTCGGTTCTAACCAGTGGCCCTCTTTGGATTCTTTGCTCTGCAGAAGAAGTTGAGGACTTGCAGGCAGGTAAAATGGTGAGAGAGGAACTACAGATGGAGAATTAATTTCATGCCATTCAGGCTGCATGGAACCCTAGAGCTGGATGTCTGAATGTGATTTAAAGGTAGGAAAGTAATGAGATATTCCTTAACTCCCAAGAGGTGATTAAAAATATATACTCACATGCCTATAGAGAGGCACAGAATGCTTTTTCTGTTGGCACCAAGGGATTTGGAAGCACCTTCCAAGAGTTCCTGTATCAGTGGAGCACTGTTATTGTTAGGACGCGTGTTTTCATGGATGAACTGCTCTCTAAGGCGTGCAAAAGGCTGATTACTTTCTCCCTAGAGCCGGAGTATTTTTCAGGCTTTATTCATTCCTAGCCTGATAGCTAAGCAAGATATGATTGTGCAGATAAGACAAATACAATCTTGTTCCAGGACTCTGATATAAAACTTGTGATTTTCATCACTCTTTGGGTTGCCATCCTTCAGGGAGAAATTTTCCAAAAGGCCAGGTTATCATTTTTGGTTTATGATGACTCCCCAGAGAGTGATCACTGATTCCAAATAGAGACACTGATTCTGCTTTGGGAGCTATTTGCGAAGCAGATTTAATTAGGTGCTGAGCTTGTTATCAATCCTCGGCAACCCAAACTAGACATTTATCCCCCTGAGAGTCTCTCAACACCGAGTTCTCAGCCTCTTCCCTCTTCCCACCTCCAAAGTCAGTAGGAGGCTGTTCTGTGTGAGGACCAATAACACTGCTACAAGACTTGCCTTTTAGGTTTAATGGTTCTAAGTCATACTGCAATCTGAAAGCTGAACTGCTGTTAATGACTTGATTTTTTATAATATTTAATAGGCTTTACGGGAGTTTAAGTATTCAGAGTTGAATCTGGAAGCACTTCAACTCAGCTATTTTTCAAAGATGTTTATTTTCTGTATTTCTGGCAGTGCTTTGCTAAGAAATGCTGTGGACACACTCTCTCAGTAGTGGCATTCCAGACCTCTGCATAAACCCCCAAGATGAGAGAAATAAAGGCCCTGTCGGACAGAGGTCAGACTTACATAGAATACTGGGAAGTTAAATCAACATAAGGGCATCTGAGTATAACATAATGAGTCTCTGGTCTTTGCCTTGCTGGAAAATGCTTTGTAATTCAAGGAATAAATTTTCAATGTTTCGTTATGAAAAAAGTCAGGACTTTCCTAAAGAAAAGACAGGAGTTCTTACATTAACAATAAATCTTGTGCAACTTGGGCCACAGGACTCTTAAGAAAAGCTTTGAGGACTGATACCCAAAAGGATGATCAGAAGGAAATGGAATGATTTTAAGATCTAACCCTGAAGCACATTTGAAAAAATGCAGGTGTCAAAGTTAGCTGTCAGTGTTGTGCATTAAATGCTCCCTGACTTGGAATTATGTTCTTAGTTTCCACCTTTTATTTACAAGGAGATGGGCAAGTAAGTGTTTCCTTTGCTGGTATCTGCAAAAATACTGTATATCTTGAGTGAAGGCTTTTTATTTTCTATCTTATTCGACTGAAATCAGGAGCCTTGTGTACATTCAAATTTATCACTCATCTGGTTTCTTCCTAGCTGTTTGAAATTGACATAGTAAAAAAAAAAAATCCATACACTTTGTTTGATAAGCTTGTTCAAAGAGGTTTTGCTGATTGTGTTTCAAATTGTTTTGTCGCCAACTGTTCATTCTCAAGTTTGTTACTGTGATTCCCATGTTTATATATCTTATTTCTCTTGAATTTGTTGATGGACCAATTCCTAAAAATTGGTGGGTGCTTTTAAACTGATTTGAAGATTTTTTCAGAAACAGGGAATAGAGACCAAAGCAGTTAAATATTTTTCCTTTCATCATTGCTTATTTACTGGGGTCACGTTGCATATTAGCATTTTTGGAAAACAATATTTAATGATGCTTTATAGTTTAAAATATTTTGAATTATTTTATATTATTCACACAACTTCACATGTACAAAAACTAAACACAGAATCAGCAGGCTCTCCCAGGATCCCTCAAATGTCATAGTAAAGTCAAGGCTTGAGATGAATATCTCACTCTTCAATTCTGATTCTGCTTCTGAACTCACCACACTGGTAAATGGTGCTACCATTCTCCTTATAACCCAAACAGAACCCTGGTAGGAACACTGGGCTTCTTTCTCATTATCATCCCTGTGCAAGACACACCATTTTTGTCTGGATCTTTCCATCCAGCTCTATCACTTCTTTACTCAATTTATATAGACCAAGGCACATGTCCCCTCTAGTTTTTTATGCCTAGAGACACTCTCTAAAATATAATAGCCAGAGTAATCTTTCAAAATTACAAATCTCATCAAGTCATTTTTCAGTGTGATTTTCTTTAATAGATTTCCATTACCTAACTCTAATGGCAGAAAGCAAAGCAGAGCTAGAGAGCCTCTTGATGGGGGTGAAAAAGGAGAGTTAAAAAGCTGGCTTAAACTATGGAGAACAGAGTGGAGATTCCTTAAATAACTGGAAATAGAACTGCCATATGACCCAGCAATTCCATGGCTGGGCATGCACACCAAGGTAACCAGAATTGAAAGAGACACATGTACCCCAATATTCATTGCAGCACTATTTAAATAGCTAGTACATGGAAGCAAAGTAGATGTCCATAGGCAGACAAATGGATAAGGAAGTTGTGGTACATATACACAATGGAATATTACTCAGCTATAAGAAAGAACACATTTGAGTCAGTTCTAATGAGGTGGATGAGACTGGAGCCTATTATATAAAGTGAACTAAGTCAGAAAGAGAAACACCAATACAGTATATTAACGCATATATATGGAATTTAGAAACATGGTAATGACAACCCTATATACAAGACAGCAAAAGAGACACAGATGTAAAGAACAGACTTTTGAACTCTGTGGGGGAAGGCAAGGGTGGGATGATTTGAGGGAACAGCATTGAAACAAGTATATTACCATATGTAAAATAGATGATCAGTGCAAGTTTGATGTATGAAGCAGAGCACCCAAAGCTGATGCTCTGGAACAACCCAGAGGGGTAGGGTAAGGAGGGAGGTGTGAGGGGGGTTCAGGATGCAGGGGGACACATGTACACCCGTGGTTGATTCTTGTTGATGTATGGCAAAATCACCATAGTATTGTAATTAGCCTCCAATTAAAATAAATAATTTTTTAAAAATGCTGGCTTAAAAGTCAACATTGAAAAAACAAAGATCACGGCATCTGGTCTCATCACTTCATGGCAAATAGATGGGGAAACAGTGGCAACAGTGACAGATTTTCTTGGGCCTCAAAACTGCAGTGGGCAGTGACTGCAACCACGAAATTAGAAGACGCTCCTTGGAGGCAAAGCTATGGCAAACCTAGACAGCACATTAAAAAGCAGAGACATCATTTGCCAGCAAACGACCATATGGTAAAAATTACGGTTTTTCCAACAGTCATGTACGGATGTGAGAGTTGGACAATAAAGAAGGCTGAGCACCAAAGAATTGATGTTTTCAAACTGTAGTTCTGGAGAAGACTCTTGAAAGTTCCTTCGACAGCAAGGAGAGGAAATTAACCCTGAATACTCATTGGAAGGACTGATGCTGAAGCTGAAATTCCAATACTTTGGCCACCCGATGCAAAGAACTGACCCTGACCCTTTTCATTGGAAAAGACCCTGGTGCAGGGAAAGATTAAGGGCAGAAGGAGAACAAAGTGTCAGAGGATAAGATGGTTGGATAGCATCATCAGCTCAATGGACATGAGTTTGAGCAAACTCTGGGAGATAGTGGAGGACAGGGGAGACTGGTATGCTGCATTCCATGTGGTTGCAAAGAATCATATATGATGTGGAGACTGAAAATCAACAATAAACCCTGAACATCATTGCATGATGGAGGGATGCCTTGATATTAACTAATTTTTTCTTTTATTTTAGGTTTCCCTGGTGGCTCAGATGGTAAAGAATCCGCCTGAAATGCAGGAGACCCGGGTTTGATCCCTGGGTTGGGAAGATTCCCCTGGAAAAAGGAACGGCAACCCACTCCAGTATTCTTGCCCGGAGAATCCCATGGACAGAGGAGCCTGGTGGGCTACCATCCATGGAGTTGCAAAGGATTGGACATGACCTAGAGACTGAACAACAACAACAAATGCTGAACACCACTGCATAATGGAGGGATATCTTGATATTTATTAACTGATTTTTAATTTTAAGAACAATTGTATTGCAAACTTAATTTTCAAAAAGTGTTCCAACAATAAACACATAGAGAGAACAGTAGCAAGATGGTGGAAAGGATAGTATGTTGAACCCTTGTGGGCTATCACCTAACTTCAACAATGATCAAGTTATGGCTAATCTTGTTTCACCTATACTTTCTTACTCCTCTCACCTCGGTACCCTTTGCTGGACTAATTTAAAGCAAATCTCAGATAACCTCTTGTGCTTTTCTTCATTAGCAATTTCCTCCTTTTCCCTGATTCCAGGCTGAGTGGAGGGAGTCCAGACTCACTGTCTCAGGAAATGGAGCATTCAGAAGACTAGATTATTATGTTTCAAATTTAGAAACTCTCACCAGAGATGCTGTCTTTAGATTTTGTTTGTTTGTTTCAAAAGACAAAGCTTATGTAAAAGAACAGATCTAGGAAGAATAGACCACAATGTAAAAGTTCATTTTCTTATCCTGTTTTTCAGTATAGAGAGGCAGGTAAAGAGGAGACAAGCAGGCATAGATGCACATGGAATACCAAGGATGGTGGCTGTGTTCTGACCCTCAGCAAGTCCTCTAGTGAGAGATGTTAGAAAACTCCACATTTGGGGCTTTAGAGGAAAAGATACTCCTGACATTATGAAAATAAATGTGTTACTTGCTTAGTCATGTGACCCCATGGACTGTTGTTCTCCAGGCTCCTTCATCTATGGAATTCTCCAGGCAAGAATACTGGAGTGGGTAGCCATTCCCTTTTCCAGGGATCTTCCTGACCCAGGGATTGATCCTGGGTCTTCTGCATTGTAGGCAGATTCTTTACTATCTGAGCCATGAGGGAAGCCCATCGGTGACATTATATCCATCTAAACCCCAGGAGGCACTTTGGGACACTATTGTGCATAACTAGCAGGGTGAGAAAGGTTGCTTGGCATATCTGGTCATAAATATACAGTTTTTCCAGAGGTCTTCAGGGTTTTCAAGAGACAGCTGGTCAATCTGGAGGGACTACATGGTCAAGACAAGGTTAACGAGAGATCTGAGTAGACAGAGAGTAGGGTGGAGCCATGGGCTTCTCAGAAGTCACCAGCCATAGGGAGATTTGGTACCTGATGGACCCACAGATGCTGTGGTCCTCTGAATCAGCCTCAAGGGAAGGGGGGAGAACAGGCTCTGAGTTGAGCGACGCACTGAGTTGTCTCAGATTCACTGTTTTGCCTCCAAGTGAAATAAAACATTAAGACAGCAACTGCAAACATGCATGGAAAGTAAAGTACATTTCTGCACTCCTGACTGTGTATCCCCTCCATAGAGAAGTCAGCAGCACTCAGATTTTCTCTCTTTTCTTTATAGTCATGTTCTACCCTGCTGCCTGTTTTCCTCTTGCTTGTCAGCAGGTACTCTCTAGGTGGGCGATGGCCGCTGACAGCTTCAAGCATACATGTAACCAAATGACAACTCAAGGGAAAAGTAAGGACCTCCTGGCCAACAGCTCCCTGTGGAGCACCAGCACTAACTCTCATGCAAGCATTTTGCATTGTGTCCTGCACAATCACTGGGGCTGTTGACATGGAGATGCTCATATGGCTGACCTGTGCTCAAGGCCACACTGTAGTTGGGGATGGAGTCAGCTGATCTCCACTTCCTAAAGGAGGATAAAGGTGATATTCCTAGAAAGGCAAAAAGATACAGAAAAGGCTGAAATAACATAAATATTTAATAAAAATACTGCTTAAATGAGTGGACGAGCAAGGCCTTCAAAATCTAAGACCAGGACTGTTGCAGCTATATTACACTGCCTTCCTCTTTATTCCATAGTTCATATATTACCAACCTTTACCAAACAAGAAGTCAGACGTTGGCCACCCTAAAATGGCATTAGCTCTATAAGATGGTAAGTAAGCTAATTGTGACACATTTTGCGCAAGAATTATGAATTCTAAATGGTACTTCTATGGTACCTAGCTTTCAAGATTTAAAGTCTTATAAAAATGTCATAGTGAGCTCTTAAGTGGCAAGAAAGTGGCAGAAATGAGGTGAGAGGCTGAATTTCAAGGTAAGCAATCTGACCACTTCTAAGAGACATGTGAATTTAGGGAGATTCACACATCCTGAAAAACAAGTTTTATTTATTCTTGAAGTTTCTGAGTTCTCCTCAGATTTACCACTTATGGTCAAGTGCCTGCTCAGTCTGCTGGGCAATGAGTCACCTCTAGCTATTCTCCAAGACAGACTACAAGCTATGAATGCGGTACCTGTTCTCACCCTGCACCCCCTGTCTAGCACTGGCTGGTCACTTGGCAGAATGTCAGTGAGCACTTCCTGAATGAATGAGATATGACCAGTGGTTTAGATGAACAAAAGTAGTGTAGACACACTCAATTTTGGCCATAGAATGTTCTTTTTAAGTTGGATTTGTCTTTTCATACATCATGTGAGTTGATGATAGAGTTACATTATATCTGTGTTTCTTCTCTCATGGTAGGTATCATCCCGCTCATAACAGCTGACATATACTGAATCTCACCATGTAGCCGGCTCTTCTGTAACTGCAGTTTACTTCATCCCTATAACAATTCTAGAAGCTTCTGTTGTTACACATTTTTTCTTACAAAGTTTGTTGTTTGTAGAGTGCTGGGACTTGATCCTGCCAGTGGGATTTCTAAGTATGTATTCTAGCTGCTAGGCTTACAAGGCCTTTTGTAAGTTCTTGCTTGTCCCATGTTTCTCTCTTAGAAGGAAAGAGCTATGATGCTGTCTTATCCACCACACCTGCACAGGCCTGGGCTCAAGTTAATTGTGTCAAATCAAACAAGGGATTAATCAGCTCATTTTCTTGCATACATTAATAGATAGAAAGAGGAGTTGAGTTAGCCATCAGAGATCTTACAGATTTCTTAGACAATGTAGAGAGGATATAACGCATTATGACAAATAAGAGTAGGTAAATATTTAATATAGACAGACAGATGTAAGTACAGGTATTTCGTATGTATAGTCTGCTTTTAGGCTTTCCTCATAGGTCAGTTTGTAAAGAATCCACCTGCAATGCAGGAGACCTGGGTTCGATCCCTGGGTTGGGAAGATCCCCTGGAGAAGGGAAAGGCCACCCACTCCAGCATTCTGGCCTGGAGATTTCCATGAACTGTACAGTCCATGGGGTTGCAAAGAGTCAGACACGACTGAGCGACTTCTTCACTTTCAGTTAGACATGCTTTTAGTTAGACATGCTTCCCAAGTGGCACTAGTGGTAAAAAATCTGGCCACCAGTGCAGGAGATATAGGAGATGAGAGTTCGATCCCTGGGTTGGGAAGATCCCTGGGAGAAAGGAATGGCTACCCACTCCAGTATTCTTGCTTGGAGAATCCCATGGACAGAAGAGCCTGTTGGGCTACAGTCCATGGGGTCACAAAGAGTCTGATACAACTGAAGTGACTTAGCATGTGACTTGGCATGCATGCACCTCTTCTCAACCATAGATTTGAATAATAAAATAATCACATCTTAGGTATAATGGTATACACGTCACAGTCAAAATTTTGATACTTTCCTAGGGAAAAAAATTGCTTTTACTTTAGGGGCTTTTCTGCACAATTTCTTGGGAAGTGTACTTGTAGTCACAATGGAATGGAGGAAGTATTTCCAGATCTGAAATACTTAGGTCTACTGTAACGGACATTTTTTTCTGAATCATCAGCAATCTACATGTTAAAAGAATGATGTCATACGTTATGAGGAATATTGGTATCAAACGTTTTAAATATTCATGTTTATAAGCCATCAAGTCCAAGAGTCTCCAGCATTTCCTTAATTATGCTGAGTATAATGAGGAATACAAAGATAAATCATAGTAAGGATTACCCTAATTGTGTATTTCATAATTTCCTTAAGATTTCAGTTGTACTTTAGAGTTTTAGGCTGCCCAACAGGTGTTTTAGCTCTCATGGGTCCATCTAACTACACATCTGGTTTATTTAAAATATTTTTGTGGGGAATAAAAGTAAATTATCTTTAGAGGTCCAAAACAAACTATATTTAATCTGGGTAAATCATCCAAATTGATGTTGGCTATTCATATAATTAGGTATTTAGTGTGTGGAATAAAAAAGAAAGAAACCTGCAATTTCAAGGAATCCCCACAGAGGCTGCAGATGCTAGAATAGAGGTATAATTATATGATTTAATTTTTGAGTAATTGCTTGCATTTTCTTCTTCAAGGTAGCAACCTCTTTTAAATTCATCCAAGTTAAATTCCATAACTTTTCAGTCACGCTGTCTCAGGTTAAATCCCCAGATCTAGGGCTGTAAGAGTGAGTATCTGGGCTGTAACCTTCCTCTCTCCATTCTCCTTTTCTCTTGGTGTGCTCCCACTCTGATACTGCTAAGCTGGGGAGGAAAGCAAAAGTGAAAGTCACTCAGTCATTTCCGACTCTTTGTGACTCCCTGGACTATACAGCCCATGGAATTCTCCAGGCCAGAATACTGCAGTGGGTAGCCTTTCCCTCCTCCAGGGGATCTTCCCAACCCAGGGATCAAACCCAAGTCCCCTGCATTACAGGCGGATTCTTTACCAGCTGAGTCACAAGGGAAGCCATGCTGGGGTGGAAGCAGAGGACAAATGATATTTCCTTGGGTGAAAGAGAAAGATGGAGACACTCTTCATTTGTTTTTGTTTTATTTTTTTCCAGTTTGGTGCTAATACGTTTTTTTTTTCTTTATTAAATTTTTTTTATTAGTTTTGCCAAACAATGACACGATATCACCATGGGCTTACACATGTTTTAAAAGAAAAAAAAATTAAATTAAGGACTTCCCCTACAGTGTGCAGGATCCTGAGCAAACAAAAATAGTTTTGTAGGGACCCTGTCCTACAACAATTGTTTTTTTTTTTTTTTTTAACAATTTAGTTTAAAAAAATACCATAACATTCATATAAGGACCCATATAAAGTAGAATGATTTATAAATGAAGATTAAATAATGGATAGAGAGGACATACTTATCTATTTGTTTATTGTCCAATCAGGGCAAGGAAAGATTCTTCATATGTCCACACCCCACCTCTTTCTCTTAAGGCCCAGAAATCATCTTTTTTGTGTTCTTTCTACTCAAATGTGCTGTTTCCAAATAATTTCATCTCTCCCACTGCAAGACACAGGCAGCAAGACTGTCATTCGTCACAATACCATAGCTCTTTGGAACGTGTTTGTGTGGACACAATATTGACCAGTTTGCCTTTGCAGTTCCCTGATGCCATGTGCTTAATGCCGGCTGTGTCATTACTCATGAGGTTGCATTATCCTGTGAACAGTGGCTTCCAGGGAGTCACCCAAAGGTCTTTACTTAGCTTTCTTGATGAGGGTATATACAACTTTATCAGTATGCAGGAAAATGTGAACAACAATTTGTTTTCTGGATATGTTAAATTTATTATCTGAAATTCTAAGTGTAAACATAGGACAATTCATCTTCCTCCCACGTCTCTTCTTGAACTTGTCAGGACCACAGTGGCTGCACTCCTAGAATGTGAAGTTCTTACTGGGGAGTCATCCAGATACTAGATACTACTGTCTTCATTTGGACACAGCTACTGCTTATTTGTAGGTTTACAGGCCCTACAAAATTTCACAGTGCATAGGTGGGCTATCACACACTTCTGCTGTCAGGACCCTTCACCAAGCAAGCGCCCCCTGTGGGCCAGTAAGAACGCTTAGACTCAAACATCATTACAACTCTCTACTTCTTGACCCACAGGGAACTCATCTTGACCCACTGGAGAAAGCCAAATAATGGGAACTGGGTGACACCTGACCTACTCCCTTTTCTTGGCTCTGATATCTTTCTTTATAGTAGTGCCAGGACTCAGCAAATTTCAAAAAAGAGACCACCACTTTCTAAGTCAGTAGAAGGCCATGGATGCTCCCACTCTTAGAAGAACAGGAGAGACTGAAGAAGGGAAACAGAGGTGAGATTTGCTGCCCCCAAACAAATTATGTTTCTCCATAATTTCAGAGAAGTTATTTTCTAAAAAACATCTTGCTGCCCAAATTCCATCAGAGCATCTGCTTCCAGAGAATCCAGCTGGCAACACTCCTTAACCCACCTTTTTTTTTAATAGACTGGGTGGCAGTGGAAGGGGAGGGGGAGATTTCACAAAGATTTCCCACTGGGCCAGTGTCAGGCTTCATATCTCCATAAAGGACAATGTGAGGTGTTTAGCTTCTTTGTTCTTCCTCCCTCCTTCTCTTCCATACTTTCACTCCCTCTCCCCCTTTCTCCTCTCTCACTCTCCCTCCTTATTTCTCTCTTCCCCTCCCCCCTGCAACTCCTTTCTCCTCTCCCACTCTCTCCTTCTCAGTTATGGTTCTGGTTGCTGGTTCCTAGGGAAGATAAAGCATGGCCTCACTATCACACACCACCGTAGCTCCACAGGAATTAGTTTATATCCCAGTGAGACGGTAAGTCTTCTTAATTGTTCTGAGCTCACAGTTAGTGCTTAATGTATTTTTTTCTTTCATTTGTTTAGAAATTACCTCACTTATGGGGTTCTCCAGTTGCTATGAGGCTGTACATATCCCTCTTTCCACACCCACTAATACATCCCTCAGTAGCCACCACCCTTTTCTTGCAAGGACTCCGGCTCCATGTCTTGAGATCATCTTCCTCTCTTGAGCCTCCTCAGGCTGATCTCCTGAGAGAAATTTGGAGGGTCTCTTTAAAGAGTCAGTCAAACCGCATTATTCCAGAGACTTCCACCAGTCTATGGTGGTGTTCAGACTCCTTACCATGGTCTAGAAAGCCCTACCTAGTCTAGCCACTGCTCCCTGTCCAGGTTCAGCTCCCTCACCTTCCCCTTTGTTCATATCCTCGACATACACTGGCCTCCTTAGTCCCTTAAACATGTGAGTCCTGGCTGAAGCTTTGGGAGTTTGTCCTTGCTCTATCTTCTCCTCAGACAGCTCTTTCGACAGGCTGCTGTCTGTGTGACTATTACTAGCATTCAGGTTTCAATTCACATGTCACCTCCTCAGAAAGGCCTTCACTGCCCTCTGTAACTAAAGCAGCCATAGACATCAATTTATCATCTGCATGTACTCATCACTGGCTAACATCGATTCACTATTTCTCTGGCTTTGTCTGTCCTCTATCTTGACTGCAGGATCTATAAGCAAGAGGCTCAGTCATATTTTCTACTCTATCCCTAGTGTATAGACTAGGTCTTGGCATAAAGAAATTACTCAAGAAGGATTTACTGATGACTGAATTATGATTTCTAAATTTTTCATTTATATGTATAATTATGCCTTCTTTCTTACTCCTAATGTTTTCTGTGGTGAATTCTTTTCTTTCTCTTTTATTTTCTTAATTATATTTGCCTATCCATTATATATTTACTATTTTTCAAGAAACTAATTTTTGGTTTTATGACTCAGAAAGAAGTCATGTCTATATTTTATAATATTTTAAAATTTCTATTTCTTGGTTTATTCTTTATTTTATAAGCATTGAACTCATTTCAGGACTTGTACCCAGCATAGCACATAATTCTGGGTCTCCTGTTTGCTCTCTTTTAACCACTTAGGATAGTCAAAGTACACCTGAATGCAGAGATGAAATGTCACCAGAAGGCAGTTGGTTAGACACTGGTTGGGATGTAGCTCCTGATCTTTCCTCTCAGTGAACTCTTTTGCCAGTGAAGAGTTCATTGCTTTTAGAATGTCCATTGGATAATGAACCCAATGACTGAAGCAAAGTACTTGACTGTAAGTCTAGTGAGAATTTATGAATGTATTCCTCAAATACCATGAGATTGGGTAACCTCAAATCTACATCAGGAACAAGAGCGGAGATGCACCCTGGCCTCTACCCTCAAGATTCCTATTTTGTTATCTCTTTTGTTCAGTCCTGCTAAAAAGGAGTCAGATCAAGCTCCCACCATGTGTGAATCTTTGATCTTAAGACTGTCCTTAAGATCTAGAATAGGAGAATGAATTGACTTAGACACCATAAGAGCATGTTACTAGACATGCTCTCATGGCATTATCCCTATTTTGTTTCCTGATTTTAGGAAGTAAATTAAGAAGAATATAGGATAAAGGCAGACTATGAAATATTTATTTGGGGACAGTCAGGGACCTTTGGTATACAGGAAAACCACTGTCATCTCAGTGTAGGATTGGCTGACTGCTTTCCTCACCAACCAAAGCACATAAAGCGCATACTTGTCGAAGACAAATTTGAAGAACTTCATTTCAACATTGACTAGGTGGAAAACTTGAAAAATTCACCTTTAAATATATGCTCTTTGTGCTGAAACTAGTTCCTAGCTTAACATCTGGTTTTCTGAACCTTTCTTTATTGGTCACAAAGGTAATTAGAAATCCATTTCCTGGCAGCAGACTCCAAACTAGAAGCTAAGGACAATAAGGACTTAATGAGTAAAGCACATATGTTGCGTCCAAATAGCTTCCTGAAGAAAGTAAAAGCCAGACTCATTGTTTGTATTTCATCCTGAAGCTGTAAAGACACACACATCTGGACTACGGGTCCATCATTCTAACTTTTGGTTTTCTTCAACTTGTAAAATGATTCACCCGAATGGGAATTTTAACTATCTTAAAATATACAAAAAATAAATACTTTTATATGTACACACATATATATATACTTATACACACACACACACACACACACACACACACACACACACACACACACACATATATATATATATATATATACCTCATATAGGTAATATTTATCTCAAACGTGTATGGCCAAGTTATGTGAAGCATAACCAAGTCATCAGAACAATAATGTTGTCATTTAAGACATACTTCTCTGCATGTTTTTCTTCTTAAAATCAATCCTTGGAATTGAATTTCATCATGCAACTTCTATGTAACTCTAGCCCACAGTTCATAGAGAAAAGGAATAACTCAAAATCTTTATTCTCAACCATGACCTTCTCTTGTGGGACATGGAGAAATATTTGATCATAAACTTTCAAAGCCGTGGTAAAGTTATTTGTATCAAATTTGGCCTGGTCACAGCACTTGATGCTCTCTAGTCACTTTGTCATGTAATAACACTCTCTCTACTGTTCTACCCACACAGGCTCCTTCAGTTGGTTTGTTATTGAATTCATCAGAGTAAGGTGCTTTTAATGCAGCTAATTAATACAGAAAGGTTTGGGATTGATAATATCCCAATATATGCATGTATATTGAAAAGAACCTTTCTTTTCTGCCCCTTGCAGTTTCTGAGAACGTTCATGCTTCTGGTAAATCTTGACTAAAGTCAATAGAAACAGGGGAGTGAAGAATGCAGGGCTGCCCATGCAGGGTAGGGGGGAATGGTATTTCATCCTGACGGAGGTGGAGAGCAAGGAGAGGAGCACTGGAGAGAACTGGAATTAAAGTTATAAAAACAAAACAGAGTCAGCTCATGGAGAGATGTGAATTCCAGGTTAAGGATTCTAGACTTTATCATGTTGAATACAGTTAATCCTCGTTATTTATAGGTCCCGTATTTGTGAATTTGCCTCCTAACTAAAACCTGTCACCCTCAAAATCAATTTGTATACACACAGTACTTTTTCAGTCATAATGGGACATGCACTGGGTGAGGGGCACAAAATCTTGGGTTATTTGATGTGCATGTTCCAATTTGAGGCTGAACCAAATACCCTGTCTTCTTGCTTCAGCTCTCAGACTGTGATTCTTTTCACAGGACATTTAGTATCATTTTTTCACATTTTTGTGCTTTTCTGTAGGTGATTTCACTGCTTAAAATGGTTCCAAGAATAGTGCTAAAGTGTTATCTAGTATTCCTATGGGTAAGAAAGCTATAACATAAGTTGTAGAGAAAATACATGTGTCAGATTAATGTTAAATAAGCTTTGTTCAGTTATGGTTATAGTGCTGTTCATTGTGAATTTAATGTCAATGAGTATATATGTATATATACACATACTTACACATGAAATAAAAAAAATATTTAAACAGAATCACACATACAACAAAGTTAATGTAGTGGCAAGTTAATGAAAACGTGACTATGGGCTTATAGGAACCAACCCTGTTTATTACCTAGGACGAATGGTTTCATATTCACCAACTCACTGTTCCTGGTGACTCTGTAGAACCTATCCATGATAACTAACGAGTGTTGCCTGTAACTTTTTAAAAATGCAATTGCAAGTCACTGAAAGGTTTAAAACTGAAGCCGTGCTGTGTGGTGGTCCCCAACTTTTTGGCACCAAGGACTGGTTTCATAGAAGACGATTTTTCCACAGACCAGGCAAAGGGGATGGTTTAGGAATGATTCAAGCACATTACATTTACTGAACACTTTATTTCTATTTTTATTATATCAGCTCCAGCTCAGCTTTTCGGGCATTAGATCCTGGAGGTTGAGGACCCCTGTTGTATAGCATTTATGTACACATTTGTGCCTATTTTGAAAACAAGAGGGAAGTGATATTTGCCTGCATATTTTGAATAGCATTTATATTTGCAGTTGTGTTGTATAGAATATTGTGATCTTTAGCAGGCCTAGTAGTCTTTCTTTCTTTTTTTTTTGATGCTTTCTTTAAAATTTAATTTATTTATTTTAATTTTCTTTACATTATCGTGTTGGTTTTGCCATACACTGACATGAATCTGCCATGGGTATACTTGTGTTCCCCTTCCAGAACCCCCCTCCCACCTCCCTCCCGATTCCCTCTCTCTGGGTCATCCCGGTGCACCAGCCCTGAGCATCAGACCTGGGCTGGTGATTGATTTCACATAAGATGATTAACATATTTCAATGCCGTTCTCTCATATCATCCCACCCTTGCCTCTCCCATAGAGTCCAAAAGACTGTTCTATACATCTGCGTTTCTTTGGCTGTCTCACATACAGGGTTCTCGTTACCATCTTTCTAAATTCCACATATATGCGTTAGTATAGTGTATTGTTGTTTTTCCTTCTGGCTTACTTCACTCTGTATAATAGGCTCCAGTTTCATCCACCTCAGTAGAACTGATTCAAATGAATTCTTTTTAATGGCTGAGTAATATTCCATTGTGTATATGTACCACAGCTTTCTTATCCATTCGTCTGTTGATGGACATCTAGCTTGCTTCCATGTCCTGGCTATTGTAAACAGTGTGGCGATGAACATTGGGTTACACGTGTCTCTTTCAGTTCTGGTTTCCTCGGTGTGTATGCCCAGAAGTGGGATTGCTGGGTCATATGGCAGGTCTGTTTGCAGTTTTTTAAGGAATCTCTACACTGTTTTCCATAGTGGCTGTACTAGTTTGCATTCCCACCAACAGTGTAAGAGGGTTCCCTTTTCTCCACATCCTCTCCAGCATTTATTGCTTGTAGACTTTTGGATGGCAGCCATTCTGACTGGTGTAAAGTGGTACCTCACTGTGGTTTTGATTTGCATTTCTCTGATAATGAGTGATGTTGTGCATCTTTTCATGTGTTTGTTAGCCATTTTTATGTCTTCTTTGGAGAAATGTCTGTTTAGTTCTTTGGCCCACTTTTTGATTGGGTCACCTTCAGAATGGGAGAAAATAATAGCAAACAAAGCAACAGACAATTAATCTCAAAAATATACAAGCAACTCCTGCAGCTCCATTCCAGAAAAATAAACAACCCTAGTAGTCTTTCTAATTGTAGTGTGTGTGTGCACGTGTGTATGTGTGTGTGTGAGCATGCACACACTGACCTTAATTCAACTAGATATATCAGTTTCTATAGTTGCTTCATTATCTTATTCAACAAATACTTTTGAGTGTCTTTCGTGTGCCAGGTATGGTTTTAAGCACTGAAGATTTAATGGTGGATAGAAAGTCAATCCATCTATGGGGCTTATAACCTACTACAGAAGTACTTGATCCTGGATGCACACAGAATTTTCTGATATTAAAAATCATGATGCTGGGCCACCAATTATCTGGGGTTGAGACCAAGTTGTCAAGAATTTTTTTTTAAAGTTTCCTAAGGATTTTAATGTATGATGAAGATTGAGAATTGCTGTTTTAGAGGGAAAACACTTCAATGGTGCTTATTTTGTGTCAGATTTAGTTTTCGACTCTTTATTGCTTTTTAAAATTCCCACAATAAGGTCCCTTTTAATTCTCACTGTAAACTTCTAAATGAGATATTATTATATTCCCACTTGACAGATGAGATAACTGATACACATAGAAGTTGAGTAGATTATCCAAGATTCCAGAGTGCGTATCAGAAACACATATGCGCAATCAGGATTTAACCATTACTCCATGTTACCTGTGGCCTCAGCTGGTTCATTCATCAATGGGCTCCTGATTCAAGCCAGGCAATAGTCTTTCCTAAGAGTTTTAAGTGGCAGGAATGGTGGTCACGGGAATCTAGCAAGCTGTTAGAGGATATACGCCTTTTGTGAGGAAAGATCTTCTACACTAGAGATAAAGCTGTTATAAACTGGGAAGCTCAGCTGATGAATGCTGAAAGTACCCTGCTCTTGTTGTTTAGTTGCTCATCATGTCCAACTCCTCTGTCCATGGATTTCCCAGGCAAGAATACTCGAGTAGGTTTCCATTTTTTTTTCTCCAAAGAATCTTCCTCACCCAGGGATCAAACTTGCGTCTCCTGCATTGCAGGTGGATTCTTTACCAGTGAGGCACCAGGGAAGCCAGAAAGCACCTTGGGAAGACCCTTATTTTAGCTGTTCCTAAGTCCCAGCCAGATCCCTGGTCTTCTTGTTTTACCTATATAAACTTCAGCTGAATTCTGTTAACCAACAAACTCCTATTTTAAGTTAGTCCAAGTTGGGAGTCATTTGTGAGTAAAAACATTGACTAATCCAGAGTTCATTGGCTATAGTCTCTAAATACCCCCATTTAATTCATTTGGGTTGCAATGTTGAATGAGTTTATTAACTCTACATGCACAACTCCATCATGCTCTCAGAAACCTCTCCATTTGTGATATGGAGACCTTTGCCTAACCTGTTACACAACAGCAGTAGCAGCTGATTCCTTTTGTGGAATTGAAATTTCTCAAAAGCACCACTGATGATACTCATGGGCAGTTGGCCTCCCATAATACCATTCTGTTAGCAAATATTTTAGCCCTTGATGAATCCAGGATCATAAGAAATCTTTATATAGTCTGGGTTTTGACTCATAAATGGTCAAGGACATATACAACATGCTTCTCTGAAGAATCCTTTGTTTCTTTGTTTTGGTTTTGTATGAAAACCTTCTAGCATTTTGAGTCTAAACACTGATTGACATCAAGGCAGCCTTGCATATTCAGATTATCACGTGTACCATGGAATTTAATTTTTAGACCACAGAATATATTAACTTGTCCTAGTGGTATATGAGAGGTTTTATACCACCTGCTCTTGTCCAGCTTTTCTTTAACAAGATAAAATTTCATCGACTCTAGATGGTAAGCAGCAAAATGGGCAGGAGATGAACAAGCTTTCAGTGGAACATGTATTTAGTGGTTCAAATATATCCTAGGATTACTTTATCTTCTGTAACTGCAAGAATAACTACAGGAGTTCAAAAGACCCTATGAAGCACTTCATCCATAACACTTATGAAATCTCCCAACTGTTAGCAGCGTTCTTTCTCCAACCTACTGACCCCTGGCATTCTATATATCCACTTCCTCATCTCGTTCCTCTTTCTCTAGATCTCTACCTCAATATAATACAATCTGACTCATATTTAAAGCATTGCTAGTATTCCATTGTTAACTTCTTATGATTATGATTCCCTGCAGAGGTATATCCTTGAACCTCACCAGTCTGTTCAGGCTGCAACAAATTAAAGGGTCAGTTTTCTCCCACTGGTTCCGTGCACTATGAATCCTCCTGCACCAGCAGATGGCAGTAGAAATAAATAAATAAGCTAAACAATGAATTACAAAGACCCAAAGAAATGATGCCCTTTATCCAAATTTTATTCTACATCTTAAACCTTGTATCTCTATCATTTTATTCCTTTCTCCCTAATTTTTCAGAATAATTTACTGATGTTGCAATACTACTTTTAACTTCACTTTTGTGGAGGAATCAGAAAGGATGGAAATAGTTCTATTTATTCGCTACATTGTTTTTCGTGCCTCCCTGTCCACTCCAGGGAGGTCCTTTGGGAAGCCTTCCAGCAGAAATTATTGGGAGATAATCCTTTACCCTGGCTGTAATGATAACCTGAACTTATTAAGGAGATTATGATGGGTGACCCAGAAAGGGCAGGAGAGAGGCGACTGGGAAGTGTTGAGAGTAGTGATTCTCCCAGACTAGGAGGCAGGAAGGTTGCAGGTTCTGGGAGCAGTGGAGATCTGCATGTCCTCCCGACAGTGTGGCTGGGTGAAGGCAGCACACATGGACTTGGTTGCTGGCTAAGAGTCAGGGCAGTCTGGAACCATGGATTAACCGAAGGTTGCCATTCCCATTATTTTGCTGTTTACAAGATTACTGGGATCTTCACCTGAACCTAGGGCGGGAGAAGCCCCAGAATAATAATGACTAAAACTGCAGTCTAGACATTCAAGGTGATGTGGCTCAGATTTATTTAGATTCAGAGAAAATAAAGTTAACTTACATGATTTTAGACCCTCAAGTTTACAGTGCAATTATAAAGTTCTTAGAGTCTTGGGTTTTTATTCTGCAGAAACACCTTGTCCCGTAATGGGTAGGGTTGCAACTTTGTCCTAGCAACTTCCTCTCTTGGAAGCTAAATCAGCCCTTCTGTCTGTTTTAATTCTTGTGACAAGTGAACAAGGGAGACAAATGGGCTTGGCTTATAAAACGTTATCTATACCTAAACTGTTCACGCTCAGGTCACAGGCTAAGAAATTCAGGATACCAGAAATATGGTTTTCCACTTAAGACCTTTAAAAACTAAATCCATATTAATTATATAAACTTAACCCCCACATCTGTCATCCCCCAACTTTTAAAAAAGACATCATCTCACTGACATTCCTTTAAACTTTAAAAAGCAATTTAGTTTCCAATACATTTTTTCATTAGTCCATATTTAGTTGCTAAGTGTAAATAAACTGAGGGCTAAAATAATAAAATAATATGCAAAGCATTAGCTATCAAAAATTAGCTCTATAGCCTTGTGAGAGCCTCTGCATTCAGAAAATCATGCCTTTTCTTAAAGCATAAGAACAAATGACTTTCTCACTGAAGATGCCATACACTGAATTTCTTGTCTGTGATCATCCCTGAGCTCAGTGCTATCATTCAATTCAGTTCAGTTCAATCTCTCAGTTGTGTCTGACTCTTTATGACGCCATGCACTGCAGCATGCCAGGCCTTCCTGTCCATCACCAACTCCTGGAGCTTACTCAAACTCATGTCGTTGAGTTGGTGATGCCATTCAACCATCTCTTTCTCTGTCGTCCGCTTCTCCTCCTGCCTTCAATCTCTCCCAGCATTGCAGTCTTTTCAAATGTGTCAGTTCTTTGCATCAGGTGGCCAAAGTATTGGAGCTTCAGCTTCAGCATCCGTCCTTCCAGTGGATATTCAGGACTGATTTCCTTTAGGATAGACTGGTTGGATCTCCTTGCAGTCCAAGGGACTCTCAAGAGTCTCCTCCAACATCACAGTTCAAAAGCATCAATTCTTTGGCACTCAGTTTTCTTTATAGCCCAACTCTCACATTCATACGTGACTACTGGAAAAACCATAGCTTTGACTAGATGGTCCTTTGTTGGCAAAGTAATGTCTCTGCTTTTTATGTTTGTCATAGCTTTTCATTCAAGGAGCAAGTGTCTTTTAATTTCATGGCTACAGTCACCATCTGCAGTGATTTTGGAGTCCAAGAAAATAAATTCTGTCACTGTTTCCACTGTTTCCTCATCTATTTGCCATGAAGTGATGGGACCAGATGCCATGATATTAGTTTTCTGACTGTTGAGTTTTCATCAAGAGGCTATTTAGTTCTTCACTTTCTGCCATAAGGGTGGTGTTATCTGCATATCTGAGGTTATTTATATTTCTCCCAGCAATCTTGATTCCAGCTTGTGTGTCATCCAGCCTGGCATTTTGCATGATGTACTCTATATACAAGTTAAATAAGCAGGGTGGCAATATACAGCCTTGACGTACTCCTTTCCCTATTTGGAACCAGTCTGTTGTTCCATGATCAGTTCTACTGTTGCTTCTTGACCTGCTTCTTGACCTGGTATCATTATCGTTATTGAAACCCCCTTATCGTTATCATTATTGAAAACCCTGTAGACAAACTGACTAGTACAAATGAAATGTCAAGATATGTATCATCAA
Organism: Antilocapra americana; assembly: GCA_007570785.1. Lineage (NCBI taxonomy): Eukaryota > Metazoa > Chordata > Mammalia > Artiodactyla > Antilocapridae > Antilocapra > Antilocapra americana. The sequence goes on from ML661885.1 coordinate 33,773,766, forward strand.
GGATTAAATGTAATTTAAATAAATCTCTTTGGGTTCTATGGAAACATAGGAAATTCAGATCACACAAGTCTTCTATAAAATCTGAAAACCTATACAAATCTCGGTGCAAATGTTTTCTGTAAAATCTGAAGACTAAGTAGTATACTCTGGTCAGCATGCTGAAATTTAGCCAGTAGGGGGCAGTCAAGGAGTGGCTCACAGAATTCAATTTATTCCAACTCTACACAGTTCTTTCAAGAATTCTTTCAAGTAAGCTTCTATAATTTTATAAAACCCTGTGCACTTATTGTATAATTTCTGGGTTCTGCATTCATGTTGCAGTTATAACCATTTTATCCTGTTAAAGTTCTGGTTTAGGATCTGAAATATGTGCAGTATTGTTAGCTAGATCACCTTTAATTTAATATGATCTAAATTAACTTTTTGTTCAAATTCTTTGCAAGACACAGAATGAAAGCTTTCTCTGAATTGTTGAAAAATCTGAATGTAATTTAGAAACGTTAAGTGAAAGATTTATCTATAGTGTGAGCAAGCCTACACATTAATAGAAGGAATTGCCTGATAAGAAAAGATAAGTAAGCCTTCTCATGTTTACAGTCATATCAGAAAAGTCAAACTCTTGGTTTTAATTTCCCAGTTACTCAAACTACTAAATCCCCCTGAGACACAGTGGGATGGAAATGCCCTTTTGGGGAGAATTTCTGGTACTTTCAGAAGGAAATTGTACAAAAATAGGCATGTTTGCAGCATCACGGCTTCAAGTCTTTCCTAATTCACATCCAGTTTTCCTTGGAAAATGGTGAATCAGAATTAAGAACTTCAGATGAAGACAATATGAAGTTTAGTTTTAAAAATGGGTGGAAATTCAACTTATAAAATTTTTTTCAAAAGTTATTTTCACATGCTAGTTGACATGGAATCAAGCAACATATTAATATTCAATCAACAATATTCAATACAACAAACTTGCCAGCCCCTGTGCCCAGCCCTGATGGAATGGGATGCCATTTACTACTTGCTTTGCCAGTGGGCCTCCAAGTGCGGTGCAGCCTCCTTCCCTCCCCCCACCAGCCAGCAGCATCAGCATCACCTGGGCAGTCGTCAGAAATGCAAATCCATAATGCTGTGCATGCATGCCTGTACTAAATCGCTTCAGTCATGTCCAACTCTTTGCAACCCCATGGATCGTAGCCCAAAGGCTCCTCTGTCCATGGGACTCTCCAGGCAAGAAGACTGGAGTGGGCTGCCAAGCCTGCCTCTGGGGGATCTTCCCCACCCAGGGTTGGAACCTGCATCTCTTACATCTCCTGCATTGGCAGGCATGTTCTCTACCACTAGCAGCCACCTGGAAAGCCCAATGCTGTGCATGGAACCCAACAATCTGTGTTTTAACAAGTGATTCTGATGGGCTCTCAAGTTTAACACAGGAATCACTGCCCCTGGGCAGACAGATCAAAATACCTGTTACAGTGGAAGAAAGAACTGGTCAGGCTTCACTCAGCTGCACTCTATTCCTATTGAGTGGATTATAGGCAGAGAGCAGGACTTCACTTCTTCCTATCAGAGAAGTCAAAGTCTTGGTTTTAATTTCCCAGTTATTCAAAACACTAAAACCTGCTGAGACACAATGGGATGGAAATGCCCTTTTGGGGAGCACAGGCTCTTCCTGCCCATTTGGGGGTTTTAATTCCAGAGCTCAGTATCGCCTTTGCCTGCACATATACATGGTATCTTCCAACCCAGCCCTCAGTAATAAAGGTCATAATATGGTTTTTATCAACCTTATTCCCTGCCTTACTTTCCAGTTGATTCAGAATCCAGGCAGGGAAGAAAGTATGTGTTTAGTGAACCCCCTTGAAGACACTAATCTAGCAGAGGAGACAGATTAGCAAGAAGTTTAAGTTTAACAAGTGTAAATCTCACAATCTTAACACAATTACTAGTCCTAAAGAACCCAGCTCTCTCTTTGAAATATTAGAATTGTCTTTTTTGTTTCTTTCTGCAGTTTTCCATATTTATTTTTCTCGATCTCAGAAATAACAACCTGATTCTTACAGGAAATTAGACATTTTATAATGAGAAAAACACAAGATGTTCACTTATCTTTTATTTTAAAGAATGCATTGCTCAGAATGCATGGAGGGTGAATCCATTTAATACTCATTAAACTATATTGGAAAATGATAACTCAGTGTGTTTGGGGTGACATCTTTTGGAATTTTTGCACTGTAAAGAAAGCCATAGCCTTTACCTGTAGCTGAAAATTAAAATTTCGGTTCCAGTTTTCTTTGTTAATCTCAGTTCTGCCCATGCTGTATGGCCTGGTGATTTTTTTTTCCCTTGCCTTTCTCAGTCACCAATGATACCTTCCTCCTCTGATGCCCGTAGAGTTCACGACCTGATCTTCTTGTCTGATACTTCACCTGTGCTCCCTCATTATCCATGTCCTATTTCCTCAAATTAATTGTGAATAGACAGCATGTCACTCTCTTTTATAGTCTCAGCACTATGGAATATGATACATATATATGTGTTGATCACATTTCTTACTTAAACATCTTTGATACTTTCATTTCTGAGTATTCAATACATGATTAAAATCTTACTTATAAAACTTGTATATACTTCAGTTGTGTAATTTAAATCCATTCATTGATTTAACTTTTGAAATAGTTCCATTAAAAAGGTCTCATAGAGATATAAAGTAGATTAGTGATTGCCTAGGGCTGAGGGACTTGAAGGAAAATGGAGAGTGACTGCTAATAGGTATGAGAGTCTTGGGGGTAATGAAAATATCCTAAAAATGATTATGGTGGTGGGTGCATAATAGTGTGACTATATTCAAACAATTGAATTATACATTTTACACAAGTGAGTTCCAGAATACATGAAATAGATCTCAACAAAGCTGTTCATTTTGACTTAGATAACGGTGGATTTGAAACCATGACCCATGATAACTTACAGAACATAAAAGGAAGTTTGAAGTCATGAAAATCTTTATGAAAACTCATAATCTTTTTCTCCTTAATTTCCCTTTTCAATAGATGTATATGAAGTGTGCTAAGTCTTTCTCTATTCCTGGGAAGATTTTATTTCTAAATTCCAAACTGCTTTTATTTCCAGAAAAGGGAGTTCTTCAAAAATTGATTTCTCACTTAAGATGGACGGCTTGGTGACATGTTTTAAAATCTGATGAAGAAAACAGAGGCAGCGCTTCGGTGCTCCTGCCCTGTGGATCTGGCTCAGTGTCTGGTTGGAGTAGGTGGGGACTTCCCTTCCTCCAGCCTCCCTCTGCCCTCCAGCATCCTCTCTGGCCACAAATTCCATATCACCTTGACCATAAGCTGCTTTAGGGACCAAGCAACAACACTGTTTGTGGTTAGCTTTTTTTGCGAACCAACCTTGAGCCCCCAGACTTGTCAGATTATTCCACTGAGGGGAAGACACTGCCTGATCAACCAGAATCTGCAGGCCTTCTGCACCTACCTCTCTCTGGGCATCTGTTTTCACTGTAAAGATGTGGTTCTGGAGAGTGTGGGCCTTTTCTTCTTCGAGAAGATCAAGGAGAAGCCAAGCATCTGTTGAGGATGCAAAGGCAGCAGGGTGGGTGCATCTTCTTCCAGGATGAGCAGAGCTGTCCCAAGACGAATGGGGTAAAGCCCTGGATGCCATGAAAGTGAAAGAGTAGCTCTCTCTATGAATGAGTCTTTCCCATTGCCATGGGTAACGTTCCCTCTGCGGATGGAAAAACAACACAGCATTGAAACGTCTGCTGGGGTGGAAAAGTAGAAACAAGAAAAAAAAGTTTTGACAAAACACTGAATTAGAGTAAGTTCAAATCCCAGCTCAATCAGTATGTCTTGCTCCTAATCTCTAAACCTAGAAGAATACTGTCTGCTACAGGATCTAATATTCTTAGTCACTCAGTCATGTCTAACTCTTTGCGACCCCATGGACTGTGTAGCCCATCAGGCTCCTCTGTTCATGGGGATTCTGCTGGCAAGAATACTGCAGTGGGTAGCCTATCCCTTCTCCTGGGATCTTCCCAACCCAGGAATTAAACCTGGTCTCCTGCATGGCAGGAGGATTCTCTATCAGCTGAGCTACCAGGGAAGCCCAGGACCTAATACAGATTAGATAATTTATGTTATAGTGTATATCATCCTGCAGACACCCCGTAAATTTTGATTTATAAATGAATGAACAAAAGGGCGTATTCTGTCAATGATATACGTCCTCTTTCTTTTACATATGAGCTTCTCTTATAGCTCAGTTGGTAAAGAATCTACCTGCAACACAGGAGATCCCAGTTCGATTCTTGGGTCGGGAAGGTCCCCTGGAGAAGGGATAGGCTACCCACCCCAGTATTCTTGGGGTTCCCTGGTAGCTCAGCTGGTAAAGAATCCGCCTGCAATGCAGGAGACCTGCGTTCGATCCCGGGGTTGGAAAGATTTCCTGGAGAAGGGAAAGGCTACCCACCCCAGGATTCTGGCCTGGAAAATTCCATGTACTGTATAGTCCATGGGGTCAAATGCTTTATGTCAGAAATTCAAAGTGGTTTATAAATGTTTTTCTGTTATCCATAACCCAGCTTGAAATTGGGACAAATGTCTGAAAAATTTGTAAAATTTGTGGAAATGGTATTAGGAAGGGAAAAATAGTAAGTACAAATAGGAAATCACTCTGTTTTCATGTGGATAGATGGTATTAATTGTATTAGTACTGTACTTTTCATTAATTCAGCAATATTTATTCTTGCCTAAGTGTCTGATATTATTTGGCCACTTGACATAAAGAGCCATCAATGAATGAGACAGACCAGGGCCACACAGAATTTACCTTTTAGGAGAGGAAGAGAGACAATAAGCAAGAAAAATAAACAAATGAACTAGAGAAGGCCTGAAAGTGATGAGTGTTAATGGGTTAGCTGCAAGAATTTGGTCTAGCCTCAGGGTTCTTTTTTCTAATCCTGAGGGACAATTCAGTCAATTCAGTTCAGTAGCTCAGTTGTGTCCAACTCTTTGCGACCCCATGGAACAACTGGACACTTGCACACTACTGATTGTGCTACCAAAACGCCAGCTGTATTGCAGTAGAAATCTGGAATAAATTTATAATCAGAGAACTATATAACATAGATCATCAATTTTTGCAAAGAACTTTACAGAATGGAAGGGGCTTCCCAGGAGATGCTAGTGGTAAAGAACTCGCCTGCCAATGCAGGTGATATAAGAGACATGAATCTTATTCCTGGGTCGGGAAGATCTCCAGGAGGAGGACATGGCAACCCATTCCAGTATTCTTGCCTGGGAAGTCCCATGGACAGAGGATCCTGACAGGCTACAGTCCACAGGGTCGCAAAGAGTCGGACAGGACTAAAGTGATACACGGACGTCCCAGGGTGGAAAACGCCTTTAGGTGTGCACCCTAATAGAATGACTTGCTTCTGCTTTTGTTAAAGGCCAAGGTGCTGAACCCAGAAGTCCTCTCAGCAGTACTCGTGAACAGCCACTACCACCTCCAAGCAAAACCTAAGCAGTAAGGGAAGCCTGATCAATAACATTTTTATGGTCTTGCCAGAAAAATATGTGCATTTCTGACCTCATCTCTTCTGGACAGAGTTTTTATTGTTCTTCTGATTGATGAATGTCCTATTTATCTGTTTATCCTCAAACTGCAGGTATGTCCAGGTGGGCCTTTTAGTCAGGTGTATTTGGATACCCAGCAGGAGGATGATGCCTTGTGAACTTAAGAGGGGAATTCATTTTTGCGGCCATGTGGTGCTGAGGCTTGAAGTGACTTGAAGTCACTAACTTCAAGTGACTATTTTTTTCGTGTGTGTTTTTGTGTAGCTACTTTTCAGTTGTAATTAAGAGGAGATGAAGCTATGGACTTAGTTAAAATTTAGTCTCTGAGAGGTAACAGTTCAGCACACAACACTTTATTTTATTCCCTCCTACCTGCCATCCATATACCACTTGGGAGGGGGGTGGAATTCTTTTTGTTTTTTAATGCAAGTGTCATCTTGTATTTTAGAAGAGGATGCTTTCTTGAATGAATCATATGGGTTTACTTTCACTTCAGAGATGAGTATAACTTCCTTACTTTTTATGTATTTTCCATCTGTCTCTTGCTACTTTTTAAAATGAAATATCAATCAATTGCATAAATATTCAAAGCCTATTGAACTAAATATAAAAATTTTCAGGTGACTGATTTTGTGAAAGTGTATGTTTAAGTTATAAAGCAGAGTTTTATAGGTGGAACTACATGAAACTGTCATTTTGTAGGTTAAAAACTGTAAATACTAACAGTTTTACAAAATTTGACATTAATCAGACAATCTAAGGTCTGTGTTCAATTTTACTCTATTTTTATACTCTATTTTTATACAGGCACATTGAAATTGACCAAGAAAAATAAATTGAAATATCTGTAAGTTGTATTTAAAGTAAAATGAATGGGTGTCTCCTACGGTGGTTTAAAAAGTAAGTATAACATATTCCTAGGGAAACCCAAGTGTGAAAGTCAGCAAAAAGGTGATTAGTGAGTCATTTTGCATATTTTGTTTTCCATTTCTGATTACCTCAGTTTTGTTTGTAAGGAGCTAACACTATACAATGAGTGATTCATCTATGTCACCTGGTTGATCTGAAGGAGGTATTCTTCTGTGTTTATTATGCATCAACAAAGTATTTGTGTCCTCTGCCTTGAGAAAACACGAGTGGATATTGAGTGTAATAGGGATTGTGACAACTAAGGTAAACTCAGTACAGTGGATTTGAGGTAAACTTTGCTTAGGTCATATAACTAGGGGTGCTGGTAAGTCGGGAACCAAATTTGATTGTGACACTTTGAGAGTCTCTGAAGGAAGCCTGTACCTCTAGTTACTTTCTCCTTGTCCCCCCAGTACATAATGGGCAGTCAGAGCTCATTGAGTTGAAATAAATATTAGAGATAATTTGCAGAGCACACAAAAGACAAGGCAGTACTCATTAAAAGAGACTGATGGGCATACTGCATACTGAAAAAGTATAGAAACAGAAAACAAATAGCATTGTTTAAAATGTGAAAACAGTCTTCTCTAGCAAATTGGATAGAAATTACTCAATCTGAGTTTTATCAGGCTGTTGTATTCCAAAAGTGTAGATTGGCATTTTTGATCGTCTGAAGATTTCTGGAATTAACTAATAACTGGATTGAAATCTTGCCAAAGGCATGAAGAGTGTCAAGCTGTGAACAAAGTTGGTATTGTTTCATTCTTAGTGTTGTCACAGTGCACCAAGCAAGCACTTCTAAGTTTGGTTACAGTTGCTTTTTTGTTCTGACTATTGTTGGCATAATATATGTGAACTTAATCTTTCTTGGCAATTCCCTTTGCAGTTAAGTAGTCCTGGCTTTTGTTCATTCTCCCTTTTCTCTAACGCAGTTTTAACTATGTACTGAAATGTCCTAAAATGATATGTAAGCACTGTCTTTAATTAATTGTGCTTACAGCTAGCATCTGGAAAGCATAATAGAACATCTGCTTTGCATACAGCCACCTAAGGATTATTAAAATCTGGTATTTTAAGTCTTTTTATATTGTAAGTATCATGTGTTAGCCATACTCAAATACAACAAATGATTTGAAAAGAAATTAAGCAAAATGGCTGTAGTTCAGCACTTTAAAAGAAACAATCAGGACTTAAGGTTAATTTTATTTTTTTCACCTAAGGGAATTTATTCTTTTCTTGGTTTGTCTTGGATGGGGTGGGAAGCATATAAGTGTAGGGGAGGGGAATTATAGAGTGCTAAATGAATGTGGCTAACCTGCAGAGGAAGTACTATATAATCTTTTTGTAGGTACAAAATGAAGATGGAGGGAGTATTGTTATTTAGTTGGAAACAATTTCTAACCCTTGAATTACATTCACTATCTTCTTTGACCCTAGAGTTGATTTAAGAGTGTACAATTATTAATGTGCTATATGACAATGTCTGTTTCACAAGGGTATATTTCTGCCTTACATCACTTTCTCATTCTTATTTGGTACATGCCTTTAAAAAGTGAAGTTCCAGTGAATTTTACTATTATGCAATGTTTACATTTTAATTTTTCATTGTAGATGTCAGTGATACAAAGGATGAATATTCTTTTTTTTTTCCAGTTGAGCTATTTCTTTCTTTTGTTTTTTATTACTTTTCCATACAATGACATGATATTGCCATGGGTTTACATATGCTCCCCCTACAGAACCCCCCTCCCTCCTCCTTCCCTTCTCCTTCCCCCTGGGAAATCTCCGTGCACCAGCCCCGAGCATCAATCCTGGGCTGGTGATTGATTACACATATGATAATTAACATGTTTCAATGCCATTCTCCCATATCATCCCACCCTTGCCCTCATCCACAGAGTTCACAAGTCTGTTCTATACATCTGCGTTCCTTTTGCTGTCTCGCATGCTGGGTTCTCGTTACCGTCTTTCTAAATTTCATATGTATGTGTTAGTATACTGTATTGTTGTTTTTCCTTCTGGCTTACTTCACTCTGGATAATGGGCTCCAGTTCCATCCACCTGAGTAGAACTGATTCAAATGAATTTTTTTTTAATGCTGAGTAATATTCCATTGTGTATATGTACCACAGCTTTCTTATCCACTCGTCAGTTGATGGGCATCTAGGTTGCTTCCATGTCCTGGCTATTGTAAACAATGTGGCGATGAACATTGGGGTACACATGGCTCTTTCAATTCTGGTTTCCTCAGTGTATATGCCCAGCAGTAGGATTACTGGGTCATATGGCAGGTCTATTTGCAGTTTTTTAAGGAATCTCCACACTGTTCTCCATAGTGGCTGTACTAGTTTGCATTCCCACCAACAGTGTAAGAGAGTTCCCTTTTCTCCACATCCTCTCCAGCATTTATTGCTTGTAGATTTTTGGATTGCAGCCATTCTGACTGGTGTAAAGTGGTACCTCATTGTGGTTTTGATTTGCATTTCTCTGATAATGAGTGATGTTGAGCATCTTTCCATGTGTTTGTTAGCCATTTTTATGTCTTCTTTGGAGAAATGTCTGTTTAGTTCTTTGGCCCACTTTTTGATTGGGTTGTTTATTTTTCTAGAATGGAGCTGCAGGAGTTGCTTGTATATTTTTGAGATTAATTGTTTGTCCGTTGCATCATTGGCTATTATTTTCTCCCATTCTGAAGGCTGTCTTTTCACCTTGCTTATAGTTTCCTTTGTTGTGAAGAAGCTTTTAATTTTAATTAGGTCCCATTTGTTTATTCGTGCTTTTATTTCCAATATTCTGGGAGGTGGATCATGGAGGATCCTGCTTTGGTTTATGTCATAGAGTGTTTTGCCTATGTTATCCTCTAGGAGTTTTATAGTTTCTGGTCTTATGCTTAGATCTTTGATCCATTTTGAGTTTATCTTTGTGTATGGTGTTAGAAAGTGTTCTAGTTTCATTCTTTTACAAGTGGCTGTCCAGTTTTCCCAGCACCACTTGTTAAAGAGGTTTTCTTTTCTCCATTGTATATTCTTGCCCCCTTTGTCAAAGATAAGGTGTCCATAGATGCGTGGATTTATCTCTGGACTTTCTATTTTGTTCCATTGATCTATATTTCTGTCTTTGTGCCAGTACCATACTGTCTTAATGACTGTGGATTTGTAGTATAGCCTAAAGTCAGATAGGTTGATTCCTCCAGTTCCATTCTTCTTTCTCAAGATTGCTTTGGCTATACGAGGTTTTTTGTATTTCCATGCAAATTGTGAAATTATTTGTTCTAATTCTCTGAAAAAGACCTCTGGTAGATTGATAGGAATTGCACTGAATCTATAGATTGCTTTGGGTAGTATACTCATTTTCACTATATTGATCCTTCCAATCCACGAACACGGCACATTTCTCCATCTGTTTGTGTCCTCTTTGATTTCTTTCATCAGTGTATAGTTTTCTATATACAAGTCTTGTTTCTTTAGGTAGAAATACTCCTAAGTATTTTATTCTTTTTGTTTCGATGGTGAATAGAATTGAATATTTTTGTTTTTCTTCAAAGTGATAGTACTAACAAAAAACACATATACTCATACATCATATATATATATACACATATATATATACACACACATATATACAAACATTTACCCTATCATTATTATGAAAAGCCACAAGGAATTTTAATATTTCCTTGAACTGTCTTCTAGAATTATGCAAAATATGGTAGTAATACAATTTTATTAATAATGTAAGGTATTTTGTTAATGAACAAAATAGACAGTAATCGAGTACTGACTTTATTATCTGACAAGACCCAAGTACATTTGGTGTGAATTTCAAGTAGCTAAAATGAAAAAGCTGAGATGCTTACTTCACATCATTAGTTCATTCTATTTTATAGATGTAAGCTAAATCTAGACCCTGTTCAGTCACCTTGCAAATATGTAGATTGTTCAGCATAAACTTATATTAAATAGCTAGAATAGATGGCATGCAAAGAATATCATCTTCCTACAAGAAGAAGATCAAATGTTTAGAGCTCCGAAGCTGTAAATGTCTGTAGAAAATAACAATTGCAATAATAATTTATTATTATTATAGTAAACAGCTGATGTTTACTTAGCTCCTATAATGTGCCAGACACTTTGCTAGGTGATTGATCAGTGTTTCATGTTACAATCCTGAGTCAAGTTACTATCCTCACTTAATAGGTCAAAAAACCAAGCTCTAGTGGGATTAAGTGAATTACGTGAATCAATAGGTTGCAGTACTCCAATACTATCACAAAAAGTAATGATGGGGAGTTATTTTATTGAATTTTTCAATAAAATAGGAGCCAAAATGCTCAAAAAGAGGACATATTAGCATGCAGCTGAGTTTTATTTCTACTAAAAGATTTAATATATATTAAGCCTAGACTGACAACTAGAGTAGGTTTAAAAGAATATATGAAGACAATCTTACTTGATCTGAGATACTGGATATGTCTAACCCCTGGTCAGTTGGCAAAGTGACTTAAAATTTTTTTTGACATTGGCCAGCTTAGTTCACAAATCCTAGGTCTTATATAAATTTAAAATAAGAAAGAGAGTGAGAAAGAGAAGGCTAAAGAGGGAGAAAGTGAAAGAAAGGCAGACAGATGAAGATATACCTTTTGATCGCCCTTTTTTCAAAATAAGTATTGGATGTGATATGTATTTTGGCATATTTCGTTTTAGCCATACTGAAAAGAAAGAAAGCCATTTGACTAAAATGACACTCCAGTTTTTGAAGAGAAATGTTTCAGTGAATTTAGGAGTACTTCCAACAGTCATCTTACCCAGTTAAAGATGTAAACTGACTTTTGATTCACAGTGAATGATTTCATGGCTTTGATCTTATTAGAAGGAAAGAAATCCTGAGATTAGAAGAGAAACAAGCCAGTCAACAAGAACCCTGCCACTGTGGGTTCCATGTACATTAGCATTTGGGTTTGGTGGTATGCACAGTTCAGTTCAGTTCAGTCACTCAGTCATGTCCAACTCTTTGCGACTCCATGAATCACAGCACACCAGGACTCCCTGTCCATCACCAACTCCCAGAGTCTACCCAAACTCATGTCCATTGAGTTGGTGATGCTATCCAACCATCTCATCCTCTGTCGTCCCCTTCTCCTCCTGCCCTCAATCTTTCCTAGCATAAGGGTCTTATCAAATGAGTCAGCTCTTCACATCAGGTGGCCAAAGGATTGGAGTTTTAGCTTCAACATCAGGCCTTCCAATGAACACCCAGGACTGATCTCTTTTAGGATGGACTGGTTGGATCTCCTTGCAGTCCAAGGGACTCTCAAGAGTCTTCTCCAACACCACAGTTCAAAAGCATCAATTCTTCGTTGCTCAGCTTTCTTTATAGTTCAACTCTCACATCCATACATGACCACTAGGAAAACCATAGCATTGACTAGACGGACCCTGAATAACAGTGACTTGTCCAGAATAGAGGACTTCCTAGGTGGCACCAGTGATAAAGAACCTGCCTGCCAATGCAGGAGACTCAAGAGATGTGGGTTTGATCTCTGGGTCATGAAGATCCCCTGGAGGAGGGTATGGCAACCCAGTCCAGTATTCTTACATGGAGAATCCTATAGCCAGAAGAACCTGGTGGGCTACAGTCCATAGCGACTGAAGTGACTTAGCATGCATGCAAGATAGAAGCTTATGTTTCTCTCATCTGGTAGTTTGAAAATAAGTGGTATGAGACGGGCGTGGATGCTTAGCTCCAGAACTGGATCCAGGCTCCTTCTGTCTGGTTGCTTTATCATTTATAGTACAGGTGCTGTATCCTCAGCTTCATGGTCTAAGATGATGCTCCATCATATCTACATTCCGAAAGCAGAATGGAGAAAGTGGGAGAAAGGACATATCCCATCCCTTTAAGGGCCTTATCCTAAAATCTGCACACATCACTTTCTCTCTCATTCTCTTGGCCTGAACTTAATCATGTGACTATACTTAGATAAGAGGAAAATAGTGAAATGTAATTGCTATTACAGGTTGGCTAAAATTAGAAAGTTCTATCACAGTAGAAAAATGAGAAAACGAGTAATGGGGAACACCTAGCAGTTGCTGTCATATCACCTTTGTAAAAATTATTTCTCTCCTTTCATTTTTTGATAATTTGAGAAGTATAGGTCAATTTCCACTATTGATTTGACTTCATCTTTTTTCTGGATAATTTTAATTAGCAACAGTTCCTTCTTAAAAAATCTCCAGGACACATGTAGAAATGAATTCCTAATCACATGTTGAATTCATAAATGACTATGCACTGAACTCTTTTCTAAAAATGAGCTCAGAGTTGCTACATTATGAAATTTTCTTCCATCCTTTTCTCTTCAATACTGATTATACATCTCTTCCAAATCATTTGCTCTGTTAGGTGCTGGAGGTAAAGGAATAACTAAAACAAGTTCTTTTCCCTGGAAACATGGTGTAGATAGAGAAAGAATGGGATTGAAAGCTAGAGGTGTTTGATTCCAAATCCTAAGCTCTTTTCCTCCATACACCTGCTTACAGAGGGAAGTGCATAACACAGTCTGAATGTTAGTTTCCCCATCAACAACCAGGGATAATTTATAGAGATGTTGCTAGACTGAAGTGTAAGGCATTAATAATTTTTGAGTGCTTGACACATAATATATTTCGTTTACCTCCTACTCTAGCATTGTTTACTTGAATCCTGAAGTTATTTTTTGACATAGAAGTTCAGTTCAGAGAACACCATTGTTGGAATCTTTTCCCCAAAGTGTCGTTGAGTAATTATATTGAGGTCTAGAACAGAGTCTTAGAGAATTGGTATTAAATCTATAAAGAAGAAATATTTAAGATATGGATTTATTTATAAGAATTTTTAGTAGAGTACAATTGATTACAATGTTGTGTTAATTTCAGGTGTACAACAAAGTGAATCAGTTATGTTGTTGTTGTTCAGTTGCTCAGTTGTATCTGACTCTGAGACCCAGGCTGCAGCATGCCAGGATTCTTGTCCTTCACCATTTCCTGGAGTTTGCTCAAACTCATGTCCTTTAAGTACGTGATGCCATCTTGTCTTCTGTTATCCCCTTTTCCTTCTGCCTTCAATCTTTCCCAGCATCTTGGTCTTTTCCAATGAGTCAGGTCTTTGCATCAGGTGGCCAAAGAACTGGAGCTTCAGATTCAGCAGCAGTCCTTCCAGTGAATATTCAGAGTTGATTTCCTTTAGGATTGATTAGTTTGATCTCCTTTGATCTCCCTTGATCTCCAAGGGACTCTCAAGAAAGTATCAATTCTTCACCAGCCTTCTTTCTGGTCCAACTTTCACATCCATACATGCCTGCTGGAAAATCCATATAAATAGATTCACTCTTTTTTTCTTTTTAGATTCTTTTCCTATATAGGCCATCACAGAGTTCCTTGTGCTATACAGCAGGTTCTTAGTTATCTATAATAATGTCTCTTGCCTTGTTATCACTAAACATACAAATAATCAGTACAGTGAACACTTGTAAGTTTTAAATTACAGAATAAATTAAAATGTTTTCACTTGGAATTTATTGCTTTGATCTCTTTTATAATAGTGCTTATCTCCATATAGAGAGTTTAAATAATACTATTCTTTGGAAGATGGCTGGTAATAGAAATTATCAAATAAAATGCTATTTATTAAGCATCGCTTATATTTCAGGCATGTTCTGGGTGCTTTTACATATGTTACCTCATCAGGTTCTTTGATGTCACCATAGAGAGTCTGTGTAGACTACCTTTCAAGAATTTATAAAATATACTTGATATCAAGACTACAATATACAAGTTTTTATCTTTCCTCATACTTCATTTTGCCATAAATATCATTAAGAATTCACTATTTTATCAATTAACCAGAGAATTTTAAATGCTGACATGTTAGTCTGGTTTATATTTTTTCTAGTTTTCATGTTTCTCTCAGTTTCTAGTTCTCTAAGAGCTTCCTAAAATGCAAATTTGTACTTGAAACCTTTTAACAGTTTTCCATTACCTAAAAGATAGAACTGTGACTATGATTTACAATTTCCTCTGCAATCTGTTCCTACTTCCCTGACCATCCCAGGAAGCTCTCTTGCTCCCGAGAGCTTCTCTCCATATCTTACCATGCATATCAGCCAAGTCTGAGTTCCTTGCAGTTCTGAGAACAAGCCATGCTGTTTTATGTCTTTATTTTTTACCTACATTGATCCCTTTGTCTGGCAGCTTTTCCTCACTTCAAAGACAGAATTGAAAACATACAATTGGGTGGGATAAAGCTTGGTTATGCCTTCTTGGTGGAAATGCATTTGAAAATCATCATTTGTTTGCCAGTAGTTTTTCATGTATGAGAAATCTTTGTACCCTGCAAAGCAATTTTGCACATTACTGTGCTTTTAAGCAATTAAAAAATTCTTTTTCAACTTTTTTCCCCTTTGCTTTAAAAAACTGATAATCTTTTATTTATTTATTTCCTTTACATTATCGTGTTGGTTTTGCCATACATTGACATGAGTATACATGTGTTCCCCTTGATAATCTTTTAATTGAAGTATAAAACATAAAACACTGTGACTCTTGTAATACAAAGATTGGGGAGGGGGATGCTCAACCAAGTAACTTCTATCTTTTTTTTAACACCAGCACCTTTGGACACACTATTCATTCTGCTGAAACACTATCCCCTTGCTTTGCCCCCTCCCTGTGTCCACAAGTCTGTTCTGTACTGTCCACACTCCGATTCCTGCCCTGCAGATCGGTTCACGACTACCATTTTTCCAGATTCCATCTACATGCATTGAGGAGGGAGGATGAACTGAGAAAATAGCACTGACAATGTATACACTACGCACACATGCTCAGCGTCTGACTTTTTGCAACCCTGTGGACTGCAGCCTGACGGGTTCCACTGTTCATGGAATTCTCCAGGCAAGAATACTGGAGAGGGTTGTCATTTCCTCCTCCTGGGGATCTTCCTGATCCAGGGATTGAACACACATCTCCTGTGTCTCCTGCATTGGCAGACATCTTCTTGACCAATAGCGCCATAAAATAGATAGCTAGCAGGAAGCTGCTGTACAGTACAGGGGGCTCGGCTTGGTGCTCTGTGATAACCTAGAGGGGTGGGGTGGGAGGGTGTGAAGGAAGCTCAAGAGAGAGGGGATACATATAATTGATTCAAGATGTTTTACAAAAGGAACCAAAACAACATTGTAATACAATTATATACCAATAAAAAATGCACTATGCCCATCCCTCCCATCACTCTCTTCTCCCTATTTTCAGTTCTTCCAAGTCTCAGCTTCAAAATTGACACTCTTAATTCCCTTGACAGCCCCAAGTTAAATTTGGTTTTGAGTATACATTTTTTGTAGATCATATTTTTCTTTATTTCATCCATCCATCACAATTTGCAATGTTATAGGTGAAAAATGTGTACAGTATAGTAGTAGAAAATATAAGCTCTGAAGCCAGAGTACAGAGGTTCACATCCTAGCTCTGCTAAGGCTATATGACCTTAGGCTATTGCTTAACTTTTTAATGCTTCAGTTTCTTCACAAGTAAAATGGGGCTGACAATCATAATGACCTCAGGGATATTATGGGACTTAAATGAGAGAATATATTTAAGTACTTTACACATTGCCCTGGCCCATCAAATTTATCACTTTATATTTGTGTTTATTTGCATGCGTGTGTGCTAAGTTGCTTTAGTCGTGTCTGACTCTTTGTGACCCTATGGACTGTAGCCCACCAGGCTTCTCTGTCCATGGGATTTTCCAGGCAAGAATACTGGAATGGGTTGCCATGCCCTACTTCAGGGGATCGTTCCTACCCAGGGGTCGAACCCTGACTCCTGCGTCTCTTGCGTTAGCAGGTGGGTTCTTTACCATTAGTGCCACCAGGGAAGCCCCTATGTTTATCTTTTTATTTTTTAAGTCTTTATTGAAAATATTACAATATTGCTTCTTTTTTTGTTGTTGTTGTTTTTGTTCTTGGCCAATGAGAATTTGCTGTATGATGTAGGGAGTTCAAGCTTGGTGTTCTGTGACAACCTAGAAAGGAGGGTAGAATCGAGTGGGAGCTGGGAGGGAGGCTCAAGATGGACGGGACATATGTGACCTCTGGATGATTCACGTTGATATATGGCAGAAACTAACACAACATTGTAAAGCAATTATCCTCCAATTAAAAATAAATTAATAAAATTAAAAAAATATATATATAATTTTGGCCATGAGGCTCCCGGACCAGGGATTGAACCCACACCCCCTTCCCTGGAAGCTCAGCTGGTAAAGAATCCGCCTGCATTGCAGGAGACCCCAGTTCGATTCCTGAGTCAGGAAGATCCACTGGAGAAAGGACAGGCTACCCACCCCAGTATTCTTGGGCTTTTCTGGTGGCTCAGCTGGTGAAGAATCCGCCTGCAATGCGGGAGACCTGGGTTTGATCCCTGGCTTGGGAAGATCCCGTGGAGAAGATGATCCCCTGGAGAATACAGCTGCCAACTCCAGTATTCTGGCCTGGAGAATTCCATAGACTGTCTCAAAGAGTTGGGGTCTTAAAGAGTTGGACACGACTGAGCAACTTTCACTTTCACTTGCCCCTTCCCTGGAAGGTGAGTCTTAACAATTGAACGCCAGGGAAGTCCCTATATTTATGTTTACTTATGAAATCTCTTATTATAAGTACTATGTGAGTTGTGACCATGCCTGTTTGTGAACTGTTGCACCCATCAGGAGATAGACATGCCAAAAATCATCTATTGAATGAACAAATGAACTAATAGTATAGAAGTTTGAAAGTTTAATATATTTGACTACACAAATATTTTTATTATTTTAATTAGGCCTCAAAATTACTGAAAAGGAATACGTCAAGGCTATATATTGTTACCCTTATTATTTAACTTATATGCAGAGTAGATTATGAGAAACTCTGGGCTGGAAGAAGCACAAGCTGGAATCAAGATTGCCAGGAGAAATGCAGATGCCAACCCTTATGGCATAAAGAGGAACTGAAGAGCCTCTTGATG
Organism: Antilocapra americana; assembly: GCA_007570785.1. Taxonomy (NCBI): domain Eukaryota; kingdom Metazoa; phylum Chordata; class Mammalia; order Artiodactyla; family Antilocapridae; genus Antilocapra; species Antilocapra americana. The sequence goes on from ML661885.1 coordinate 33,791,302, forward strand.
AAAGTGAAAGAGGAGACTGAAAAAGTTGGCTTAAAGCTTAACATTCAGAAAACTAACATCATGGCATCTGATCCCATCACTTCATGGCAAATAGATGGGGAAACAGTGGAAACATTGATAGACTTTATTTTGGGGGTCTCCAAAATCACTGCAGATGGTGATTGCAGCCATGAAATTAAAAAGACGCTTGGAAGAAAAACTATGACCAACCTAGACAGCATATTACAAAGTAGAAACATTACTTTGCCAATAAAGGTCTGTCTAGTCAAAGGTATGGTTTTTCCAGTAGTCATGTATGGATGTGAGTTGGACTATAAAGAAAGCTGAGTGACAAAGAATTGATGCTTTTGAACTGTGGTGTTGGAGAAGACTCTTGAGAGTCCCCTGAACTACAAGGAGATCCAACAAGTTCATCCTAGAGGAGATCAGTCCTGGGTGTTCATTGGAAGGACTGATGTTGAAGCTGAAACTCCAGTACTTTGGCCACCTGATGTGAAGAGCTGATGCATTGGAAAAGACCCTGATACTGGGAAAGATTGAAGGTGGGAGGAGATGGGAATGGAAGAGAATGAGATGGTTGGATGGCATCATTGACTCAATGGGCATGAGTCTGAGTAAACTCCAGGAGTTGGTGATGGACAGGGAGGTCTGGTATGCTGCAGTCCATGGGGTCACAAAGAGTCGGACATAACTGAGCGACTGAACTGAACTGAACTGATTGTCTTATGCAATGCTTAAAGAAATATCATGAAACTATGAAAATAAATTTACCTGGAAATTATGCATTAACTAAAAATGGTAAAAATGTGAATAGTTATCTTTCTAATATAATTACAAAAATAACTATTTTTGTTGAATTTTAATCCCTATTTTCCTTTACAGTTTTTAGTTTAGGGGTTGAGACCAAAAATATTCTACTCATTCAATTGTCCCTTTATAATACATATCTTAATACTGTCCTGTAGAACATTTGGAATTTTGTTTTCTGGTTTTGGACAAAGGATACTTTGAAAAGAATCTTAATTCCCTGAAATGATGGCTATGACATGGGTTTGAAGTTTAAAACTCCAACATTGAATTTGTCCCAAAAAGACATATATATTTTAACAATGTTAAGTTAATGGACTTTATTCTGACACAGTCATGTTGTGGCAGTTATGCCAGGTTTTTTTTTTTCCTTACAAAAATGCATATACATTTTCTTACTTTAGAGAGTAAAAGGTGACTATTTCTAAACTGAAAAAAAAAATTTTTTTTTTAAATCTCATGTAAAGGAAAAGTAAAGGTAGCATCTTACTCAGCCTTCTCTCTTTTTCTGTTTGCTCCAAATGGAAACAATGAAATCCTGGGTTATTATGCAGAACCATATGCCACTTGTTAATGGATGCTCAATTTACATTTTCATTCTTTTGTTCTTCGAAGTAGTTATTTTCACATTAACTTAAGCTTAATTTTTCTGTATGATATATATCGCTTTTAAAAATAAACTGCACAAAATTGAAGCAGTATCACTTTGACAACTTACATTACATCACAAACTGAATTTTATGCCAAATGTGATCCATACAAGCTGCAACTATGCTCAGCCAGTATTTGGTCTAGTTTGAATTTAATACTCAATTGGCCTAAATCTGACAGACTTAATTTTATTAATTCAAGAAAGTTTAATCTGTTCTGCATATGTGCCAAAAGACTGTGGTTCATTGAGAAGACTGAAGGGAAGATGGCTGAGTAAACCCTTATTAAGTATTGAAATGAAGGGCGACAGAGACAGGAAGTGATACATTCAATGTTACAGATTTTGAACTGATATGGGCATCTAGTAAAAACATTTTTATACTCTTTACAAGTTGCTATTGTTTAAATATCAGGACATAATTATAAGAAAGTGTGCTATGCTCATTTGTATTTAGCAGTGTGAAAAAATGCATGGATTGGTTTGAATTATCTGAATATCTCACACATGGCAGTGCTCAAATTAATTACAGGATGGCTAAACAACGAAATTGGTTTGCATTTTCTGGTCTTGCCTTGCCCTGCCTTCAGATATGTGCTGTCTTAGTCAGCTCAGGCTGCCACAACACACTATCATAGAGTGGCTGGCTAAAGAAAAGAAATTGATCTTTTCACAGTTCTGGAGGCTGAAAGTCCAAAATCAAGGTGCTGGCAGGACTGATTTCCTTTGAGGCTTCTCTTCTTGACTTGCAGGTGGCTGCCCTCTTGCTCTCTCTTCATGTGGTTGTCCCTTTGTGCTCAAAAGGTGTCTCTGTGTGTCCAAATTTCTTCTTATTAGAAGACTAGATTAGGGCCCACGCTAATGATCCCCATTTTAACTTAATGACCATCTTGAAGGCCTTATCTTTAGATACAGTCACAGTCTGAGGTACTGGGGTTAGACTTTTAAACTATGAACATAATTTAGTTGGTAACATCAGAGATACATTTTCCCAATACTGACATTTTGAATCTCTAGTGATAAAAGCTGGGCTTCCCAGGTGGCGCTACTGGTAAAGAACCCTCCTGCCAATGCAGGAGACTTAAGAGACACAAGTTCGATCCTGGGTTGGGAAGATCCCCTGAAGGAGGGCATGGCAATCTGCTCTGGTATTCTTGCCTGAGGAATCCCATGGACAGAGGAGCCTGGTGGGCTACAGCCCATAGGGTGGCAAAAAGTCTGAGACAACTGAAGTGACTTAGCACACATACATGCAGTGATAAAAGCTACAGTATAAAATAGCTATTACAGTTATAATCACCAGCATTATCCCAAGTAGCATAAGCTCTAAGAGCACTATTTTACCTTCCAACATCTGCTTTTTCTGCATTTTATGTTTGAAGTTACATTAAAGATGCTGTACATAGGCCAGGGTAATAAATGGAATTAAGGTAAATAAAGCCAAGTGTCTTCATAAAACCTTTTAATGAATTCCCTTTTCTTTTACTCCAGATAGCTGGTAAGCATTCAGGGGGTGGAGGGCATGTTTGCTTGTAACCCCAGTTACAATTCTAGTACAGTTCCAGACTCAGACTAGGTGATTAGTGAATATTTACTAATTGAATATATACTAATGATTTGTTTAGTAATATCTGATTATAAACCATAAAATAAGGGTAGAATTTTCTTCAAAGTGACAAACAGGCTGTTAAATTAATAAATATGACCTACTGGAAAAAGTTTTTTTAAGCTTGTTTGCATTTTCATGTTTAAATGATATCACCTGATGTGAGCTTTGAATCTACAGAAACTGAAAAGTAATAGTTTTGGGTATATTTATTTCAGTCCTTTAAATTATTCCTCTAACATTCTTCTCACTGATGACTTGGACAATGCTGTGCTTTTTCTGAGTGGAAATCAGGGCTCCAGCTTATTGTAGGGCTACAGATGGAGACTGGGTGGTCACTTGGGCAACTGCATGGAACTCTGTGATGATACAGTTACCTTGTGACAAGGAAGTTATGAAACAGCAGTGAGATTCATCAGGTGATGAAATAATACATGCTCAGATAAAATAGGAGTCTTAGCCGTTTTTCAAACACTGCAGTTCAGCAGAATCATCTTGGGTGCCGTCTTTAGGAAGATATATAAAAATGTAAATATGGCTAAGAAAGCTAAATTTTAGTTTCTATTCACTGTAGAAATGATAGGGTGGACAGAATGGAGTTAAGAAAAATGAAACCCAAGAACAAAAGGTTGTCATGAGTTTTCAGCATGCCTGATAAAGGGTTGGTTCTCCTGCAAGCATTTCTTTATCATGGAGATGGAGCATAAAGCTAGAGTAATGTCTGTACTAGTTTCCTAAGGCTGTCATAACAAAGTACTACAAATTGAGTGACTTTAACAACAGAAACTTCTTTCTCACAGTTCTGGAGACTGAAAGTTCAAGATCCAGATATTAGCAGGTTTAGTTTCTCCTGAGGCCCGTTTTCTTACTTAGCTTGCAGATGGCTGCCTTCTCCCTGTGTCCTCACATGGTTTTCCTCTGTGCATACTCATCCTTGATATCTCTCTGTGTGTCCAAATGTTCTCTTCTTACAAGGACACCAGTAAGTTAAATTACCACCCTAATGGTCTTATTTAGATCTGTTTGATTTCTTGCTTACAAACAACTCTTCTTTATAAATTGATTTTCCATGTACATTCTCTTATTGGGAAAAAGTGGGCTGCTCAAATTTCCTTCAAGTCACATTCCTCAACATTCAATTTCTCACTGATATTAGGTTATTCCACAGATACTTTCAAGTCAGCATGTCCTTGCGTTGAGTTATTAGTGACACCCCAGACTTGTACCTCCCCCTGTGTTTTCTGTCTTTGTTATTGATGCCATCATCTATCTATTCACTCAAGCCTGGAACTTATCCTGTTGATTCTTTAATCTTCATCACCTCCTTTCCCATCATAGACTTGGGTGACTCTGCTTTCCAAATCTCTTTCTCCTGCCCATTATAATTGCATTGCTCTGGTTAGGCTTTCATTTTATCTTGCTTCCACTGCTAAAATAACTCACTTTGTTTCCAAACCATCTATCCTCTGTCAAAAATTTCCCCCTAAAATGTAAGTTTGGCTATTTCATTCTTTAACTTTTTCAGTGGCCAAAATTCAGCCCTATTAATAAGGCTCAGAGGACCTCTGTCTACCCCTTCAAACTCTTCTTTCTTCCTACCTGCAAAAATGTTTACTCCAGCCAGAACATGTTCCCTGAATACATATCACTCATGTTTCTTTCTTCTTAGCTCTGGATGTGCTTTTAGCTCTTTCTAGAATGATCTTCTCTCCCTTCCAAATCTTGCTGGTAAACTCCTATCCATCTGATTTATTCAGATGTTATTTTCCCAGGCGCGTGATGCTTTTTCCTGCCTCCCCTAGAGCCTGAAACGACCTCTATTATACCATTTACAAGGCTGTTGCAATTATTTACTTTTCTGTCTATCTCTCTTATCCCTCTGGAATCCCTCAAGGAAGAAATAGTTTCTTAGTAATCTGTTAATCTTTATCTCTCTAGTGAATTTAATGAGATTATGAATATTAGCCCTGGAATCTGACTGCTTTGGTTTTATTTTAGTCCAATATTTAATCTTGAGATGTTAGTTCACCTTTTTAAACTTGTCACAAAGTAAATAATAAGAACTAGTTATCTCATTATTTGTACTAATTTTTTGTTGACTAAAGATGGAATGAATACACTTTTAAGAGAAAGAAATAGATTATATTTTTATTCTGAATGGTGTAAATAGATCATCATCAAAAGGTAGCAAAATAGAAAACACTTCAGTTGTTTTTCTTGAAAATTACAGAAAGTTGGGAAGAGTGTCTGAGGTTATGTCATTAGGACTATAGATGCTTCATACTTACCTTCTGTCATCTTACTTTTGCACTAATGTTCCCTTAACTCTCTTTTTAATGGAATCATATTAACATATTGTTTAGGGAAAATAAGCAAAACTTAAGCTCCACTACATGCTCAGACATGATTTAGTGAGGATAAAAATGCATATTCTTAGGGGAAAGCCTAATAACACTATCATTTAAGTGCCTCCTATTAGTGTTTTATAATTTACTCTTGGAATTCTTTCCAAATATAATTATTCCATCATCATAAACATATCAATTAAGAAGATACATGGTCTTTGCTATCAGTTTTTTTGGCATCAGATATTTTAATATTCTTTTTAAAGAAAATATTCAGTGTATTTCATCCATCTAGTTTTCTTCAGAAAATGCATTTTTAAAGTCTATGGATCTTTATTAATCTCTTTATGTTGGAAATACTACTCTTTTATTTTCATAAGCAAAATATGAAGCTAATAATTAAGACATCATGGAAATGGATCCTAATAGGCATTTGATACATATTTATCAGAAGATATCATGTATTATTTACCTTTGAAATGTTGATGTCATAATCTATAAATCACACAAACAAGAATAGTTTCAGATTGTTTTTGATGAAGAGGAATTTCAAATTACCAAAGGAAATCAACTGAATTCTTGTATCGGTAGTTGAATTTAGATCTCAGAATATTGTTCATTTCTGAACTTTGGGTTCATGTTGCAGATCATAAATCAAATTTTCTCTAATCCTTTAAGTGTCAAACAATTTTATAAAAATAAGCCAAATACTTCCCTCTTTTACATAATGAGATGTGACTTCAGATAAACACCAATGAACATAGATAAGAAAGAATATTTCATTAAAGGAAATACAAGGGCTTGAACATATAATATTTTCATAAATTTACTTATGCTCAGAAGGCAGAATACAGCCAATGAGAAAGATATAAAACTCTTCATGAGTAATAACAAACACATTGCAACAACAAAAAAAGAAATCCAAGGCATGCCCTTTTCCTACTAGAATAAAATGCAGCATTAAAAATAGTAAAAGAAAAATAATCAGTTATAGACACAAATGTAATTTTTTAAAAGTGAAAAACAGCAACAGAATCTCTGTTTACATATGTAGTTCTCAGGCATTCTTGTATGAAAAGAAACATCATTGACATATGGATGATAAAACTGAACTAATTTTATTTTAAAATTTAAAATTATATACCTTAAATAACTTATCCATGCCATGATTTTAGATTACAATCTAGGGTATAACATTATATTAAATTATATGCCTAGGCTTGCCTTCAGATAATCTTCATGTGTATTTGCAAATGCAAAATCCTAGATATACACACACATCTAACTGTGCTCTCAGATTTGGCCTTTTTTTATAGTTGAATTAACATATTTTAGAAAGAAGATAGTAACTTCAAACAGTTATCAAAATTTCATTACATGCTTCCATGTAAGAAATTGAGATGTTAAAAATGCTTATGCTTTTGATTTTATCTCATTAAAATAATGTAGCATTAAGACAGACTGGAGAAAAGCCTTAGGACTTTTTTTCCCCTCCAATCTAAGAATAGAAAAGAGACAGGGCGGTGATGGAACACACCATGTAATGAAGCAAAATCTTTGCCAATATGTCCCAACCAAAGTTCTTTGAGAGGGTGAGAATGCATTTGGACTACAGAAATCAGTGTGCCTAATTTATTTAGACTTGTACAGACCTTTTGACAAGGTTCTATGCAAAAGGTTAATAAAAACAGAACAAAATCAAGTTGCCATTGGATTTAAGGAAATATTTGCTTTAAATGTAGAACTGGCTTAGAGATACAAATAAAAGTTAGAGATAATGGGGACATGCCCGAATGTAAATGTGTGCCTCAAATGTCTCTTAAAGGGTATAACTGATTTGCAACATTTTGAAAATTAACTTATTAAATTAAGAGTAGAACCTGGAATTGCAGGCAAATGGAAGTAAATTGGAGGGAATTTACTAAAACAAAGCAAACAAAGAAAAAATACTCTGAAAGGGAACATCACAAATAGAGCTGTACTTTAATTTTGACCCATATTCTAAATACTTATAGCTTATTATTTGGCCTAACAGAAGTCTCTCGTCACCAATCTCTCACTCTGTCACCATCTACAGAATTATTTCCAGAGTTATTTCAGAATCATCATGGGGACAACTTAGAAGCACGTGCGACATTTTCCATTTCCATTTCTATTGCCCACCTGAAGGTGAGCTTTTAGAGGAAAGGGATGGTGTGTAATTGGCTTTGCATCTTCAGCACCTTGAACAGTATGCATAACACAATATGAGCACACACACACAACAAAGTTCATTAAGTGGATTAAAGGGGAACTAAATCGATTCTGCATCTTACCACATAATGCATGATATAGCAAGCAATCTTTCTTAATGATGAAAAGTGCTTTTCTTAACAGCTCAATTTACAAAGTGAATTGGCTGTTTCTATTTTTTTTTAAATTATATTTCAGGAGTAGCCTCTCTTCCATTGATTTCAATAGTTTTTGGAGGTCTAGCCTTTGACAGAGTCCTGTTGTGATGAGTTTTGAAGGGGATGGCATGAGAGAGAGTCCTCTCCTGTTTATTATATCTGGCAACTGGCCAGAGGTAGGAAGGAAGGCAAATGTGAAGGCAAAAGAGAGGAGCCCTGTAGCCTTTCCTTCTCTGTGGTTCACTGCCACAGGGAAGAGGATGGAATGTAACAGGAAGGTGTCATGAGACTTGTGAGGGCTTAGTTCGAGTCTTTCAGCCAGGCACAAACTTAACATGAATAATAACTTAAAATTAAACTTTAAAATGACAAATACCAATTACAGAACACAATATGAAATCAATAACTTGGTCTGTTTTAAAATCTTTGTTGACTGTAAACTCTTTGAGGAAAGAAATTTTTTTGCCTTACTAGGCATTTTGTCTGTGGGTCTTAGCATTGTGCTCAGCATATTAGCTGGCACTATATATTCACTGAATGACTGAACAAATAGGTAAGCAAAACTCTTTAAAATTGGGCAAAAAAAATAGTATGTAGACAATTCCTAATATGGGAACAAAGTGAACTGCCTAAAAATTTTTAAAGGAATGATTAAAGAATAGCAAAAAAAAAAATATATAGTAAATAAGGTTAAGGCTTTTTCCCAAGGACAGTTCAGTTCAGTTCAGTCGCTCAGTTGTGTTGACTCTGCAATCCCATGAACCGCAGCACGTCAGGCCTTCCTGTCCATCACCAACTCCCAGAGTCTACCCAAACCTATGTCCACCGAGTCGGTGATGCCATCCAGCCATCTCATCCTCTGTCATCCTCTTGTCCTCCTGCTCCCAATCCTTCCCAGCATTAGGGTCTTTTCCAGTGAGTCAATTCTTCACATCAGGTGGCCAAAGTATTGGAGTTTCAGCTTCAACATCACTCCTTCCAATGAACACCCAGGACTGATCTCCTTTAGGATGGACTGGTTGGATCTTCTTGCAGTCCAAGGGATTCTCAAGAGTCTTCTCCAACACCACAGTTCTTCAGCATCAAAGAAACAAAGCATCAATTCTTCAGTGCTCAACTTTCTTCACCATCCAATTCTCACATCCATATATGACTACTGGAAAAACCATAGCCTTGACTAGACAGACCTTGGTTGGCAAAGTAATGTCTCTGCTTTTCAATATGCTATCTAGGTTGGTCATAACTTTCCTTCTAAGGAGTGTCTTTTAATTTTATGGCCGCAATCACCATCTGCAGTGATTTTGGAGCCCCCAAAAATAAAGTCAGCCACTATTTCCACTGTTTCCCCATCTATTTCCCATGAAGTAATGTGACTAGATGCCACGATCTTAGTTTTCTGAATGTTGAGCTTTAAGCCAACTTTTTCACTCTCCTCTTTCACTTTCATCAACAGGCTTTTTAGTTTCTCTTCACTTTCTGCCATGAGGGTGGTGTCATCTGCATATCTGAGGTTATTGATATTTCTCCTGGCAATCTTGATTCCAGCTTGTACTTCCTCCTGCCCAGCGTTTCTCATGATGTACTCTACACATAAGTTAAATGAGCAGGGTGACAATATACAGCATTGACGTACTCCTTTTCCTATTTGGAACCAGTCTGTTGTTACATGTCCAGTTATAACTGTTGCTTCTTGACCTGCAAACAGGTTTCCCAAGGACAGCTGACCCACAAAATTGAACTTCGCAGGTCTGCCTATATGTAGATATTTTTCCATAAATATGGACCAGAGAAGCACAAAATCTGCAGTTGATTGTATCCCCTGATGTAAGAGCACAGATACAAAGACTGACTATAAAGTTTTACTTTGAGCTTTGATTGCACAGGGGTGTTGGCAGCCCTAACCACTGCACTGTTAAGAGTCAGCTATATTAATTTGAAAGATGATGTTTGGAACTCAGAATTCCCAAAGACATGTGTTACACATAGTGATTGGCAAGCACCCCAAACCCTATTTTACCAATAATGTAACAGTCCAGAATTATTCCTACCAACATTCCCTTAAGACAATGCAAGTTCAGTTGAAAGGCATCTGCCATAATGTAAATTCCTCCTATGGGGCATTTTGAGGCATTTGTCTGTATAAATACACTGTGCTTGTGCTCAGTCATGTCCGACTCTTCAAGACCCCATGGGCCCCATAGCCTGCCAGACTCCTCTGTCCACGGGGTTTCCTAGGCAAGAATACTGAAGTGGGTTGCCATTTCCTTCTCCAGGGGATCTTCCTGACCCAGGGATCAAACCCGTGTCTCCTGTGTCTCCTGTATTGGCAGGCGGATTCTTTACTTTAGCACCACCTGGGAAGCCCCTACATAAATACAATAATGCATGCAAAGATGCTTGGCATCATCAGTCGTTATAAAAATGCAATTTGATATCAGAACACACCTATCAGAATGGCTAAAATTTTTAAAAAGTGATAATATCAAATGCCAGTGCAGATGTAGAGAAACTGGATCTTCATGCATTAGGAACATAAAATGGTATAGCTATTTTAGAAGAGCGTGTGGCTGTTTCTTATGTAGGTGCACTCAGTTAGCTACTGGTTATGAAACAGAAGCAAAAAAGCCTCTACTGAATCATATAAAGCATGAAAAAGACCAAGATGCCCCCAAATTACTTAGCATATTATTGTAGCACAGAATTTGTACTGCTAATTTGTATTCTAACTCAAGAGATTTTCAACTATTTAACCTAAAAATCAAACTCTTGGGATGAATAAATAATAGAAACTATTTATAATGAAGAAACTCAAACCAGCAGTAGATGATCTGATGGTGCAGGACTATTCTTCCACCTGAGAGAATTGAGTATGTGACAGTTGTATTTGGAGTTTTATCCATGAGGTATTTATGGCCTCTGGAGATAGGCAAGATTTTTGTTTTTCTAACTTAACTGTAGTTGATTTGCCATACTGTGTTACTTTCAGATATATAGATAGTGATTCAGTATTTTTGCTGATTATATTCTATTATAAATTATTATAAGACAATGATTTTCATTTCCTGTAGTATGTGGTATATTCTTGTTACTTACCTATTTTATAGCTAGTGGTTTGTATCTGTTAATCCCATACCCCCAGTTGGTCCCTTCTTCCTTCTCTCTCCCTTTTGGTAACCACAAGTTTGGTTTTTTATCTGTGAGTCTGTTTCTGTTTTGTATGTACATTCATTTTTCAGATTCTACATGTAAGTGATATCACATAGTGTTTGTCTTTCTCTGACTTATTTCACTTAGCATAATATTCTCTACATCTAGCCACATTATATATGTATAATGTGGATATATATATACCACATTGCCTTAATCCAATCATCTATTGAGGGATACTTGAGTTGCTTCCGTGTCTTGACTGTTGTAAATAGTGCTGCTATGAACATTGGGGAGCATGTATCTTTAATTTAGTTTTTTTCTGTATATATACTCATGATGAGGGGCTTCTCTGGTGGCTCAGATGGTAAAGAATCTGCCTGAAATGCAGAAGACCTGGGTTTGATCCCTGGAATGGGAATATCCCCTGGAGAAGGGAATGGCAACCCACTCCAGTATTCTTATCTGGGAAATCCCATGAATAGAGGAGCCTGGTGGGCTATAGTCCATAGCATTGCAAAGAATCGGACTTGAAACAGGGACTAACACTTTACCCGTGATTAAAATTGCTGAATCATATGGTAATTCTATTTCTAGTTTTTTAAGGAACTCCCACATTGTTTTCCATAGTGGCTGTGCCAATTTACATTCCCACCAACAGTGTATGAGGGTTTCGTTTTTGGTGATAGGCAAAGGATCAAAGGAGGAAATCATTTAAAAAAGTTAAGTCATAACTAGCTAGAACTGCTATCTCATATAGAGTACAATCCAGAAAGAACATTTCACAAGTATTTTATATCCCTTTGCTCACTGTAACATCTATATGGTGCTGACAAGATAAAATAGTCTGGACTTAGAGCAGCTATTGAAAACAAATTGTGTATTTACCTTATGGGGAGAGATGGTGTTCTGGTTGGGAAAGAAAAATACTTAGATGTAACAGAGTATAATACGTAGAGAACTGACTTGGTATTTTAGCATTTGGAATGCCTATATATTGTTGACCTTGACATATTTAAATAGTGTGATTATTAGAATTCTGAAGTACAGCTATTAAGGTGATTCTATCTCGAAAAGTTTGATACTGTTTGGTCAGGTATAACTCTTACATAGTGGTCCATGTCTAGAAACTGAGTAGGTCCCTGGAGTTCGGAGAGAAACAACAGAGGCTGATCCAATCATTTGGTCAGAGAAGCAAGCGATATCCCCATTGTATTTGCATTGTATTTGCAGAAAATGCTCAAATCTTGGACAGGTTATTTAAAATGTCTTTGTCTCAGTTTCCTTATTGGTTGCTAAAGTGGGGATCAGGGAATCTACCTCTAGGATTATTATAAAGTTTAAGTGAAGTAAACCTGGAATGTACCCCAAGTAGTGCCTAGTGGTAGTGTCAGTCACTCAGTCATGTCTGACTCTTAGACTATAGCCCACCAGGTTCCTCTGTTCATGGATTTCACCAGGCAAGAATACTGGAGTGGGTTGTCATTCTCTTCTCTGGGGATCTTCTCAACCTAGGGATCAAACCTGTGTCTACCGTAATTCAAGAAGATTCTTTAGCATTTGAGCCACCAGGGAAGCTTGGTGCCACCAGGGAAGTAGTGCCTATGTGTGTGTGCTAAGTCACTTTAGTCGTGTCTGACTTTGTGTGACCCTATGGACTTCAGCCCACCAGGCTTCTCCGACCATGGGATTCTCCAGGAAAGAATACTGGAGTGGGTTGTTTTACCCTCCTCCAGGAGATCTTCCCCACCCAAGGATGGAACCTGTGTCTCTTACGTTTCCTGCATTAGCAGGCAGGTTTTTCCCACTAGCACCACTGGGAAACCCTAGCAGTGCCTGTGCTGTGCTTAGTCACTCAGTCGTGTGCAACTCTTTGTGACCCCATGGACTGTAGCCCACCAGGCTCCTCTGTCCATGGGGATTTTCCAGGGATGAATACTGGAGTGAGTTGCCATGCCCTCCTCCAGGGGATCTTTCTGACCCAGTAATCTAACTGGGGCTTCCTGCATTGTGGGCAGATTCTTTACCAGCTGAGCTACCAGGGAAGCTCTATTAAAGTTAGTGTTACCATTAAGACACAAAATTGTAGCATATAGTAGTGTAGTGCCTTGCTATGTAATGAATGAATGTGTGGTCCATGGACTAGTAGTGTTGATGTCACCTGGAAGCTTGTTACAGATGCAAAATCTCTGGCCCCACTCCATGGATCACAATCTGTGTATAAACAAGATCCCTGGGTATCTTTATAAACAGTAACATTAACAGGGTGGGATTGAGTAGTGGGCTGGTAATAAAAGTGTTTCTCCAGCTTCTGCACAGTTGCTGCCTGTCTTAATCCTCACAGCTTTCTGGAAGCTGGTCTACAAAAAAAAAAAAAAAAAATCCTCTTTCAAGGCTTCCAACTAAACACAACACAGAAACTGAAAAGGAGATACTGAATTTTGTTAAAGGCAGAGCCCAAGAGGGAAGATCTACAAATTCCAGCAGTTGAAATGACAAGAGTTGCCTCTGTTTCTACGCTCATCTTCTGTTGTCCTACAGTGCTTGCTGGTTTGTATTTCCACATGGGCTACAGAAGATGTCCTCTCATATATTTAGTTCTTGTTCCCAAATCACGATAGTGCCCCGGGTCCTTAGAAAAATTTCCCCACCTGTCCCCAGAGTTTTGGAGAAATATCCTGAAAGGGAACTATAGAGCAAAATAGAACTCTTCACCTTACATATGCATCACTAAGAAGGGCCCACTCAAGGATCTGAAAGAATTAGTTCCACAGTCCACTGGGCAGTGAATAGTAGACAATGCTGACTTACTGAAAATGTTACCTAGCTTTTTGAGAATTTTAGCTTCTAGGTCTCTCATCATCCTTGAAAGAAAGTAAACAATGACAATGAGTGAACCATACTGGAGAGGAACCAAAAAATAACTGGTGCCAATCTACCTTCTCTAGATCCTTGGCATTCATCTATTTTCTTAGATAAGGGGGTAGCAGTTTTGCTCTGGAGTTTTTGTTTTGCTCTAGCTAGAGATGTTCAGTCTATCAGATTGAATCTAAAATAGAACCATTTTTTTCAAGTCAATATAGCTTTTTAAATGAAGCTTCTTTCAGGTACAGGACCCTCATAAGGACAGCGTCACTCATATTTTACCTGGGCCTTTTAAGACACAATATACTTAATCAGCTCAGTAGGTGCTCATGCTGGTGGATTTCTGAGCCAAGGACGTGCTAGGAAACACCTGGGGCAGACTTCAGTAGGCTAAATTCTGCTTGCTACCTTCAGAGCATAATCTGTTATATCTTGTTCCTTTTTGAGTGTAATATTTAATCAGCTTTTTTAAAATAAGGACTGGAATTTCCATAAGTCAGAAATGCAGTCTCCAGCAAGTACATGCTCTGAAATCCTAATCTCTATTCTTACACATGCTCTCAATCATAATGCACAAACCTTAGGACACACACACAAAAAAATCAAGCTTCACTCTCAAGTATTTCAGTACCATAAATGGCTTGCATAGCCCCATGGGTCATAAAGTCTCTTAATTTACTGAAAGCCTGAGTGCATTTAATAATTGCTGGACATACAAAGCCAAAGCTAGTCATCATCAGTTATTTACTTCTCTTTTCCTCTACACTAAGGGAGAAAGCCAAATTCCCATAGCTGTCCCAACCTTCCCCCTCCCAAACAGAGAGAGAGAAATCTTCTGCCAAAGCAGATTGTGTGCAGTTCTCCTTGTTTCAGAGCTGCCAGTTTTCCTAAGCACAGAATCAGAACTAATACATCATCCTTGAACTTTAAGCCTCTGATGTACCCTGACATTTGGAATAGCCTAGGATCCAGAGGGATAAAAAAGCAGTAGATTCTCCTTTAATGATTTATGCTGTTTTCAATCTCCTTTCACAGGTTAGAGCAGCTTGCTGCTATCAGACTATATGAGGCACATAAGGGTGGTCTTCCCATGGTTTGGAGGAAAGGCAGGCCTACATATATTGAGACCATCCTGCAATTAAAGACTTTCTCTAATTGTTAGGAAAAGGAAAATAATGATTAATTTCCAAATGTTTAAAGTGAAAAAAAAAAAAGGGACTTGGTCGAACCTTTGAGTGATCAAAAGGAATGAAATGCTTAAGGACACATATAGAAGAGCACCTATATTTTCTAGTTCTCATTTCCAGCAATCTGTCTTTATTCCAGTGAGCTTCTGCTTAATTTTTAAGTTGAACTAGCATTTTTAACTTATATAGGAAGGACCACAGGTTCTATCTAATCAGAGCACAAAGCATCACTGAGAATTAACATAATAACAGCTGTGTCTATATGTTGCCAAATATCAATGTGGATCTTAAGGAGAGAGGAAAAAAAGAATGCAGAGCAACAGAAACTTTGCTTTTGGAAATTGTCTCAAATAGCTCTAAGCTGGAGAGATATCCAAGAAGTAAATGTCTTAGTCAAACTAATCAGTTACCTAGAGACTAAGGATGAGCTTCAAGATACTCCCTTTGTGTGTTAAAAATACATCAAATGATCCAAGAACGATTATCTTTCTGTTTTATTGAAGAAGCTGCTATCATTTTGTTAACGCCACTCTGGATTGCTTAGGCCACCCAGAAGTAAGAACTTCCAATCACTTCTTGTCTCCTGAGATAAGGATGGACCTGTATTATCAGTTATCTTTCTGGGAACCGACAACAACAACAAAAATGTAACTTCCCACATTAAGGTGCTATTGCAGTAGTGGTTTTGTGGTAGTAAACACATAATAAAATCAAAATTATTAAATTCTAAATTATTAAAATATTTGAATAGCAAATAATTGCAGCACATATATTTTTTTTTCCAGTGTTAGAAAATCCTTTTGACATAAAGTAGCCTGATTGGAGTTGGTTTCCGAATTCTATTCCTGCAAGTAATATGGAAGAGAAGGTGCTCAAAGGTGCCCATATTCCTTCACTTTCCTCCTTTACCCTCTGACTCACCTCCACGAAAGAAAACATAATTGTGTATGGACATATGACCAATCATAATGTCGATCTTGTGATTTTATAGCCAGAGATGACTTTAGCACAAGTTTTAGAGCCAGGTTACTCACCTGGAATCTTGCTCTAGACATTTAAACTGCATGTGCATGCTAAGTTGCTTCAGTCATGTCTGACTCTTTGAGACCTTATGGGGTGTAAACTAGATGCTACATAATCTTGGGCCAATTATCTAACACCTGTTGGCTCCATTTCCTTGTCTGTAAGATTTGTGGTCTGTAAGTTTTCCTCTAGATACTCTGACCCCAATTCCTGCCAATGTTCCCTTGAAGGGTACGTGTACTCAGAGCCCTGAAAACAGCATATTGTCATAGTTTTATCTTAAATCTGTGGCAGTTTGCAACTTAGCTGTTATATGAGGTTGAAACAAACCTTGCAAATTTATCATTTAGGGGTGACTAAGGCAATATTTGTGTCTATTTCATAATTATACACAGGGATATTGCTTAAAATAGTTTAATTTCTCTTCATTTGTAATAAGAGATTACAAATCACCTCGTTCTATCCATCAGATCATCATTTTTAGAAAAGTCTAATCCTGTTAAAATGGTTTGGATAGATTCTATGATACTTTGTGAAAATCCTCTATTAATAAAGTATAGTTTTGATGTCAATGATGCTATCATTAGTTAAATATAGCATTGATTTTATCTATGGTTTTTCCCTGAATTATTATCACTATTTCCTATTATTAAGTAGGTAAAAACCCTGAAAATATAATGATGTTTTCTCGTCCTGCTTCTTTATCTCCCACTTCTTCAAACCACTGACTACATTTTGCAAGTTCAGGTTACTTAAGGAAAGAAAAGTGCTTGCTACAATTCAGTAACTGGAGTGAGCAGTAGGCACTTTAAATCTGAGTACAATAATTTACAACAGCGAGTGTATTTCTGAGAACTCTATGTGAGCTCCCAAGAACCCTGGCTACACTGTCAGACACCTATCTTTAAACTGCCTCCTGCCAAATGATGACTGTGGCCCTGTCACCCTGGTCAGCCCCATAAGTCTCATTCACACTCCTTCTAATTGGCAGGCTCCCACTCTGGGCACCTCCATGGCCCTTGTAACATTTTTTTAGGCAGATAACTTGACACTGTAAATTTGGCTGCAAGCCTGCTACTGTGGGATGTCTTTACATCCGCCCTCAATGGTCACCTCAGTTCATACCCTCGAAATTCCAGCCTCAACAGTGTGCAAATTAAATTACAGGACAGAGAGATGTGATTGCTTCAGGGTGGGTGGCCAGCCCCCTTCATCTGTTCGAAGAAGAAAAATTTGATTACTGGGAAAAGAAGGAGTGAAAAGGTGTTTTTTACAGATAGGAAGAGGAGGGAGAAGACTATCAATCAGAGAATCTCAGGACTTGAGGAAGTCTAGAGTGTGTGGCGTTTGGTTTCCGACACGAATGTGGCAGCAGGCTCAGGAAACCTGATAACAGCTTTTGTGACCTTGAGGTCTGGAAACGGTTTCACTGATTGAAGTTATATAAGTTCAGCTAAATTTGAATGTGTTGTAAATATTTATCTGGCAGCCTGACATACAGTTGTTCTTGAAATTATGGGGTAGAGTCTTATCTTTCCTAGCATATAATTTTTGAAATGTTCTTCTGGATGGTGTTTAAGATTATAAATATAACTGAGTTATTGTTTTGTGCTAAGGTTTTCTCAGGCTTTAAGCCGGTTTAAAAGAATAGAGAGTGTTTTCTGGCAGCTTTGTTTTCCTAAATATATTGGAGGCTGCAATAAAAATCTGCCTGGAGACTAAGCCTTGGTGAAACATAAACAGTCTGCTTCAGCTGCAGTTATATATTTTCCTTCACATTTCCAGATATGCTGGTATATAAGGTCTCAGATCCAATGGGTATTTTATGTGAGAAAACTGTTAGTATGCAGCATTCCTTTCCAGTGAATTATTGAGTTTTCCAGCAGCAAAACCGGCAGGAGAAAAGCTAGTCCACAATGAAATAGCCCTTTGTTGCTTCAAAAGCTACTCTGAGCCAGCCCTGCCCTGAGACACCTGGGCACAGGAATGCTGAGACCTTTGAGGAGGAGTACAAACCGACCTGAACAAATTCTTAATGGGCCCCCCATAACATACACCCACTCATCTCCCACTGACAACAGCATCTCACCCAGCAGGCAGATGGCTTTTGGGGAAAATGTGGCGAAACTCAGAAGTAGGCCAGGATGGAAGAAGTGACAAGAATGAAGATGTCCAAGGTTAAGTCTGATACCAAAGCTGATGATGTACAGCCACTGTTGATGGCCCTAGTCTCATCCCCATGGTTGTGGTTCCATCAATTATAACAGCCTATTTAACTATCTAATTTTATTCTAACATCTTGAGGCATTTTTATCAGCTGAGATCACTCCTAGATTCATTAGCATTTCCCAGTTTGATTTAGAGGTGCCACTGGAGAACTTTACCACTGTGCTCTAAGAAGCCAGTTATCCCTGTGGCTGGCTAATACAAAATCGCTTCATTGAGAGGTCTTAATGCTCTGCTATGTCAATAACAAAACCTTTGTTATGCTATTGATTCCATTTGCAGTGCTTATATTCAACAATCATTTACTAAAGATATATCCTACAACAAGGTCTCAGCAGCTCTTGGTGAGTAGCTGATATAAAGGTAAATCTGCCATGGACCTTACTTTCAGACACTTTACAATCTTGTAGAGGAAAGAAGATGAGAGGGTCTCCAATCTAATTAATTACAATATAATTTTATAATTAGTATGTTAGTAAAATGTGTTAGAGGCATGACATCTAAGTTGAAGTAGGAGTAAACAGAAAATTTAATCCTATTACATAGTTATTTTTGGCGAGATGGAGAATGTTATGCAACAGACTGCCTAAAATAACACATTTCTATTTAGGGCCCTCTATTCTGTTTGCTTTAAGATCAAATGGAAGTGTTCACCATTTCAAATCTAGGACATATTTACATCACATTTATTAGCAGACATTATCTTATACGGCAGGGAGGGTTGATATGTGACATGCCTGTTTATAGTCCCCTTGATGTTGACAGATAGGTAAGTTAACTGTGGCTTTCTGAATGAATATGAATTTAGTTTCAAACTCCTTATTCTGCATAGACTTCAAGCAATTACTATTAATCAAGCTTAGTAGGCATAGCACATGAAATTTATTTTATCATCCCAGCTATAAGTACTCTCAGCTTCTAAGGTACAGACCATTTTATTTTGCTGATTAATGATTTTTGACAATTGATTTTTATTTTCTGCCTGTTGCCAACATTGTTTTTCAAGTATTTCAACTTTATCATAAGAAAATATCCCAAATAACTGCAAAATAGGTAAGAAGTGTGTACGTTATCATTTAAACAGCTCTATAGTGCCACAAAACCTACAGAGCTTTAATGGTACCTACCTGGGTTTAGATCACATCATTAAGAGTTTGAAAAGTCCACAGTGACTACACACTACAGAGTTCATAAGTGTAAATTAAAACAGAAGAAGAAAAGAAGACCTAATGGGACTTAAATGCTTCCAGATACATTATTATTTCAGTTCAGATTGTATGAAGACTCTAATTGTTGGCTTAAGGCATCATTTTCTTTATAAATATGTGAGCATATGTAACTCTTTTACAAACCCTAATGTGTCTGGTAGTCAGGATAGCATAAGTTACACTGCAGAAATGAAAAACCCCCAATTTTAGAGGAGAAGGGGGCTATGGAGGATGAGATGGTTGGATAACATCACCAATTCAATGGACAGAGCAAACTCTGGGAGATAGTGAAGAAGAGCAAGGCCTGGTGTGCTGTGGTCCATGGGGTCACAAAGACTCAGATATGACTTAGCAACTGAACAACAACAAAGAAGAGTTCACTTCTTTATCATGAAACTCCTCTGCAGACCTTGGCCATTCTATGGGGCAGCTGTCCTCCCTGTGGTGGCTCAACATTGTTCCTTCCATAACAGCACAGACTTCCATGGCAGCCTCAGCAAGCAAAGAGAGAGAGATAGATAGTAGAGAACTGGAAGAATGTGCATCACTTCTGCTTACTCACTGGCTGAAACAACTCACAAGTTGTACTTAAGTTCAGAAGGCAGGAAATACAATCTTACTATTGTGCCCAGTTGGAGAAGGAAACAATATCGCAGAATGGTAGTAATATCTGCCTCAGTGACTTAAGCATTTTCTATCACAACTTTTGTCTTAAGGGATATAGTGTATAGGGCATTATATAGTTTGAGCTTTAGAATGAAGCAAATCTCAGTTCAGTTCAGTTCAGTTGCTCAGTCGTGTTTGACTCTTTGCGATCCCATGGACTGCAGCACGCCAGGCCTCCCTGTCCATCACTAACTCTTGGAGTTTACTCAAACTCATGTCCATTGAGTCGGTGATGCCATCCAACCATCTCATCCTCTGTTGTTCCCTTCTCCTCCCACCTTCAATCTTTACCAGCATCAGGGTCTTTTCAAATGAGTCAGCTCTTTGCATCAGGTGGCCAAAGTATTGGAGTTTCAGTTTCAACATCAGTCCTTCCAATGAATATTTAGGGATGATTTCCTTTAGGATGGACTGGTTGGATCTCCTTGCCATCCAAGGGATTCTCAAGAGTCTTCTCCAACACCACAGTTCAAAAGCATCAATTCTTCAGCACTCAGCATTCTTTATAGTCCAACTCGCACATCCATACATGACTACTGGAAAAACCATAGCCTTGACTAGACGGACTTTTGTTGACAAAGTAATGTCTCTGCTTTTTAATATTCTGTGTTGTTCATAGCTCTTCTTCTAAGGAGTAAGAGTCTTTTAATTTCATGGCTGCAGTCAGCATTTGTAGTGATTTTGGAACCCCCCCCAAAATAACGTCAGCCACTGTTTCCCCATTTGCCATGAAGTGATGAGAACACACCATGATCTTAGTTTTCTGAATGTTGAGCTCTAAGCCAACTTTTTCACCCTCCTCTTTCACTTTCATTAAGAGGCTCTTTAGTTCTTCACTTTCTGCCAAAAGGGTGGTATCGTCTGCATATCTGAGGTTATTGATATTTCTCCCAGCAATTTTGATTCTGGTTTGTGCTTTATCCAGCCCAGTGTTTCTCATGATGTACTCTGCATATAAGTTAAATAAACAGGGTGGCAATATACAGCCTTGACACATGCCTTTCCTGATTTGGAACCAGTCTGTTGTTCCATGTACAGTTTTAACTGTTGCTTCCAGACCTGCATACAGATTTCTCAAGAGGCTGGTCAGGTGGTCTGGTGTTCCCATCTCTTGAAGAATTTTCCACAGTCAAAGACTTCAGCTTAGTCAATAAAGGAGAAATAGATGTTTTTCTGGAACTCTTTTGCTTTTTCAATGATCCAGCAGGTGTTGGCCATTTGATCTCTGGTTCCGCTGCCTTTTTTTTTTTTTTTTAATTTTCTTTACTTTATTGTGTTGGTTTTGCCATACACTGACATGAATCCGCCATGGATATACATATGCTCCCCCTCCAGAACACCCCCTCCCTCCTCCCTCCCGATTCCCTCCCCCTGGGTCATCCCGGTGCACCAGCCCCAAGCATCAAACCTAGGCTGGCGATTGATTTCACATATGATAATTAACATGTTTCAATGCCATTCTCCCATATCATCCCACCCTTGCCCTCTTCCACAGAGTCCACGAGACTGTTCTATACATCTACATTTCTTTTGCTGTCTCGCATGCAGGGTTCTCATTACCATCTTTCTAAATTCCATATATATGCATTAGTATACTGTATTGTTGTTTTTCCTTCTGGCTTACTTCACTCTGGATAATAGGCTCCAGTTCCGTCCACCTGAGTAGAACTGATTCAAATGAATTTTTTTTTTAATGCTGAGTAATATTCCATTGTGTATATGTACCACTGCTTTCTTATCCATTCATCAGTTGATGGGCATCTAGCTTGCTTCCATGTCCTGGCTATTGTAAACAGTGTGGCGATGAACATTGGGTACACGTGTCTCTTTCAACTCTGGTTTCCTCGGTGTGTATGCCTAGCAGTGGGATTGCTGGGTCGTATGGCAGTTCTATTTGCAGTTTTTTAAGGAATCTCCACACTGTTCTCCATAGTGGCTGTACTAGTTTGCATTCCCACCAACAGTGTAAGAGGGTTCCCTTTTCTCCACATCCTCTCCAGCATTGACTGCTTGTAGACTTTTGGATGGCAGCCATTCTGACTGGTGTAAAGGGGTACCTCATTGTGGTTTTGATTTGCATTTCTCTGATAATGAGTGATGTTGAGCATCTTTTCATGTGTTTGTTAGCCATTTTTATGTCTTCTTTGGCGAAATGTCTGTTAAGTTCTTTGGCCCACTTTTTGATTGGGTTGTTTATTTTTCTCGAATGGAGCTGCAGGAGTTGCTTGTATATTTTTGAGATTAATTGTTTGTCTGTTGCTTCATTGGCTATTATTTTCTCCCATTCTGAAGGCTGTCTTTTCACCTTGCTTATAGTTTCCTTTGTTGTGCAGAAGCTTTTAATTTTAATTAGATCCCATTTATTTATTCGTGCTTTTATTTCCGATATTCTAGGAGGCGGGTCATAGAGGATCCTGCTTTGGTTTATGTCGGAGAGTGTTTTGCCCATGTTTTCCTCTAGGAGTTTTATAGTTTCTGGTCTTATGATTAGATCCCTCTGCCTTTTGTAAAACCAGCTTGAACATCTGGAAATTCTCGGTTCATGTACCATTAAAGCCTGGCTTGGAAAATTTTAAGCATTACTTTACTAGCGTGTGAGATGAATGCAATTGTACAGTATTTTGAGCATTATTTGGCATTGCCTTTCTTTGGGATTGGAATGACAACTGACCTTTTCCAGTCCTGTGGTCACTGCTGAGTTTTCCAAATTTCCTGGTATACTGAGTGCAGCACTTTCATAGCAACATCTTTTAGGATTTGAAATAGCTCAACTGGAATTCCATACCTCCACTAGATTTGTTCATAGTGATGCTTCCTATGGCCCACTTGACTTCACATTCCAGGATGTCTGGCTCTAGGAGAGTGATTACACCATCGTGATTATCTGAGTCATGAAGATCTTTTTTGTACAGTTCTTCTGTGTATTCTTGCTTAATATCTTCTGCTTCTGTTAGGTCCATACAATTTATGTCCTTTATTGAGCCCATATTTCTATGAAATGTTCCATTGGTATCTCTAATTTTCTTGAAGATATCTCTAGTCTTTCCAGTTATATTGTTTTCTTCTATTTCTTTGCATTGATTGCTGAGGAAGGCTTTTTTATTTCTCCCTGCTATTCTATGGAACTCTGCATTCAAATGCGTATATCTTTCCTTTTCTCCTTCACTTTTCACTTCTCTTTTCTTATCCTTCTCCATCAGAGGGCAGATAAGACTGAAAACCATAATCACAGAAAACTAACCAGTCTAATCACATGGACCATAGCCTTGTCTAACTTAATGAAACTATGAGCCATGCTGTGTAGGGCCACCCAAGACAGACAGTCGTGGTGGAGAGTTCTGACAAAATGTGGTCCACTGGAGAAGGGAATGGCAAACCACTTCTGTATTCTTGCCTTGAGAACCCCATGAGCAATATGAAAAGGCAATGTTGAAATTTTAGGAATCAGTGAACTAAAATGGACTTGAATGGGTGAATTTAACTCAGATGACCATTATATCTACTACTGTGGGAAAGAATCCCTTAGAAGAAATGGAGTAGCCATCATAGTCAACAAAAGAGTCCGAAATGCAATACTTAGATGCAATCTCAGAAACAACAGAATGATCTCTGTTCATTTCTAAGGCAAAACATTCAATATCACGGTAATTTAAGTCTATGCCACAACCAGTAATGATGAAGAATCTGAAGTTGAACGGTTCTATGAAGACCTACAAGGCCTTTTAAAACTAACACCCAAAAAAGATGTCCTTTTCATATAAGGGACTGGAATGCAAAAGTAGAAAGTCAAGAAACACCTGAAGTAACAAGTAAATTTGGCCTTGAAGTACAGAATAAAGCAGGGCAAAGGCTAATACAGTTTTTCTAGGAGAATGCACTGGTCATAGCAAACACCCTCTTCCAACAACACAAGAGAAGACTCTACACATGGACATCACCAGTTGATCAACAATGAAATAAGACTGATTATATTCTTTGCAGCCAAAGATGGAGAAGCTCTATACAGTCATCAAAAACAAGACCAGGAGCTGACTGGCTCAGATCATGAACTCCTTACTGCCAAATTCAGACT
Organism: Antilocapra americana; assembly: GCA_007570785.1. NCBI lineage: Eukaryota > Metazoa > Chordata > Mammalia > Artiodactyla > Antilocapridae > Antilocapra > Antilocapra americana. The sequence goes on from ML661885.1 coordinate 33,815,493, forward strand.
TAAACTGAAGAAAGTAGGGAAAACCACTAGATAATTCAGGTATGACCTAAATCAAATCCCTTATGATTAAACAGTGAAAGTGAAAAATAGATTTAAGGGACTAGATCTGATAGACAGAGTGCCTGATGAACTATGGATGGAGGTTTGTGACATTATACAGGAGACAGGGATCAAAACCTTCCCCAAGAAAAAGTAATTCAAAAAAGCAAAATGGCTGTCTGAGGAGGCCTTACAAATAGCTGTGAAAAGAAGAGAAACAAAGTCCACATGCGTTAAGTAGTCAAACACTTTATTAGTAGACCTTAGGTAGCTCACAGGTGCTCTGGGAAGGCCAGAGTCAAAGTTTGGAAGCTGTGAAGATTAAGAACAGTGCCCTAAACTACCACAGGAAAATGCCCAAATAGTGAACTGCAATATCATCTACACTAGGACAGGAGGCAAACCCACAGCTGTTCCTGTTAATAGGTTTTGGTTTTCAGCATTTCTGTCAGAGCTGCCTTCTCAAAAGCTTCTGCTATCCCCTTGCCAGAAAGTGAATTCTAAGGAGAACTGTTGTGTGAGCAACTAATGGGTGGAGCCAAGGCCATATGACCTTCATAATGTGCAAGGCAGTATGGGAAAATGATTTCAGTCTTCTCTCTCATAAATAAGACAGATCCTCAAAAAATGCTGATTGTCTGCTGACACAATTTTCTAGCAAAATACTTTCCACTGAGGATACTTCTTTCTTAGCATTAAGCCCTAGCTAATGTTAGAAAGTTCAGTTCTGTTGTGTACTCTGTGGGTTTGGACAAAATGTGTAATGACATGTATCCTTCATTATTGTATCATACAGAGAAATTTTTACTACCCTGGAAGTCTTCTGTGTTTCATCTATTCATCCTTCTTCCTATTACCCACTGATGTTTTTATCATCTCCATAGTTTTACCTTTTTCAGAATGGCACATAGTTGGAATCATATGACACAGCCTTCTCAAATTGGCTTCTTTTACTTAACAATATGCACTTAATTTTCCTCTATGTCTCTTTATTGCTTGATAGCTCATTTCTTTTTAGTACTGACAATACTCCATTATCTGGATTCTACCACAGTTTGTTTATCCATTCATCTACTGAGACATTTTAATTGCTTTCCAAGTTTTGGTAAGCATGAAGAAGGCTGTTATAAACAAGTGTGTGGAGGTTTTGTGTGGTCCACTAGGTTTTTAATACCTCAAATAGGAACAAAATATTCCTTTTTAAAAAATTCAGTACATTAACTAGAATTTTATATGGAATAAACAGAATAGACAGTCAAAAATACTTGGTGAGTGGATATTCAAAAATAAACTTTAAGGGTAAATTGACCAATCTGCAAGTTTTATTGTTTTCATTCTAATAATAATAACTGATCCTTATTGAGCATCTATTTTATTCGCAGTACTATACTAAGTGCTTTATTTCCTTTAATTCATACAACAAGCCTATGAACTATATATATTTTTACTATTCTGATATTACAATGAGAAAGTTGAGGCTTAGAGGGGTTAAGTGGCTTGCTTGCTTTTTAACAGTGGCTAAATCAGTATTTAAACTAAGCAGAGAGAACTCCAGAATTTAACCACCAATCTATACTGCTTCCCTGTCTCCTTTAATGGTAACTTGGATAGACTGTTGAAAAGAAAGTCTCTAAGGTCTAAGAAAAAAGGTTAATGGAAATAATTTGTCTAGAAAAATAAAACTGATTTCTGGGTTCATGCAAGTTATATCCGTGTTATGTTTCGTGTGCTCAGTTGTGTCCGACTCTTTGCAGCCCCATGCACTGTAGCCTGCCAGGCTCCTCTGCCCATGGAGTTTTTCAGGCAAGAATACTGGAGTGGGTTGCCATTTCATACTCTAGAGGATTTTCCCAACCCAAGGATGGAACCCGTGTCTCCTGCATCTCCTGCATTGGCAGCCAGATTCTTTACCACTACCACTACCATGATTAACCAATATAACACATCTCCTCTAAATTAACATCAACAGAGTGCCTGTGACACACTGAAGAAGGGTAATAGGGTGCAGACCTCTAATTTTAATATCATGTCACATTTAAGATCAAACTTCCTATGGGGAAAAACAGAATAAAGGCAAATTAAAATTTTAATTTTTATATTACTATTATTAAAACATAAGTTCAATAATGATGTAAGGATTGATTTTATTCCTATTTATAAAAAACACATTAAGCAATTCATTGGTTTTAATCAAGTCATTAGAAACATGAAACAATATATTATGTAACACTGGGGCAGGGAAAAAATAAACTTGAATTTTAACTTAAGCAGGGATGAAAGAGGCCTAGATTAAAAAATACACATACATTGTAAATCCTAAAAAAAAGTTTGAAAAAAATATGCCAGAGATTCAAAGTTTAGTGTGTATAGACATTAGACATTAATGATGGCTCTTGTGTGAACTTGCAATAAAGGTATTATTATTAAAAAGTAAAGAAATAGCCTAAATGGTACCTTATTATAACAGGATCAGGATGCTATTTAAGCCAGTTTTTTGGCATTCAATGTGGTGAGTTATTTAACAAGTTATTCTAAGACTACAATTTCAGCTACATCATTTAAAAGTGTCAGATGTTGATTTAAAAGCATTCTAAATGACTTCTTGCAGTGATAGGGTACTAAAAATTTAAGAGAGTTTAGGGGAACTTCAAAGATGTTCATTGAGTTAATCACAATGGAAAATTCATTACCTCATATTTATCATAAAGATATATGGAAAAACATATACAACTGTATAAAAATAATAGATAATTTTATTGAATTTTCTACTAAAAGAATCCTATATTCAGCATAATCTTATCTATTTCTAATATACTTTGAATTCAGAGCTATTTGATGAGAAACTTAGGTTACTTTTGATGTGGAATTATTCACTCACCTTCAGAAGTTAAACTGAGCCTCTAATAGTTATTAAGAATGTTCATAAATGGCGACTGATAAATCAGAGTGAGCCAGAATATTTCTGAAGGGAACTGGAAGATGAGCTGAAGCATTACTTCAGTTGTCAGTTCCTCTGAGTTCAAACACTAAAGTGAACACTGTTGAACTGTGAATTCCTGGTCACATCACTTAACCTTTCTGTGTTTCCATTTCCTTATCTACACAATGAGGCTAATAATACTGATTGACCTCATAACATTTAATTAGGCCATTGGGAAGCTCTTTGAAAATGCTAAGTATCATTTGTTGGCACTTAGCTTCATGAAAGGTTTGTGTTTTTAACACACTGTGGCCTGAAGATGTGTTGGTACAGCTCCTGCCAACTTCTTGTTTTTCAACCATATCTTTTCTGAGCTCCCTTTGAAGTCCACGGAAATTATGGTGATTGAAGACACTTAGGGGAGGCAGCAGCAATGAGAGTGTTCTCTGGCACGTTTATAATAGGTTTACTTCACCATTATGAAGAAAGAAAATGCCATGCTTCTCAATGGAAAAAGGGCTGATAGCTTCCCAGTGGTTTATGGGTGGGTAAAATCATGATTGCTCATGGATCTTAAGCCCTAGAGGAAAAGATTCTTTGGCAAAGACAATGAGAAAGTTTAAAGTGTTTGAATTTAATTTTCAGGGACTATAAAAAAGTGACAGGCTTCTCTAGGGGAGGATTATATCTTTTACTTTCTGTGCAGAACACATAGTCACTACTAAATACATGCTTACTAAATAAATGCATGATGAATAGGCGGAAATTACTATAACAGTAGCATATTACATGATAATTCTCATATTATATAACATTAATGCAGCACTTAGAATACACATTGGTTACATTGGTTGCTACTTTTTAATTCTTTTTATGTGTTTTTTTCCTCTCTATTATAGCATTAACTAGTATGCTAGTAGCACCATTTACAGAACTATACTGTGACACATTTCTACTCAGAGTTTAAAAGAAGGAGGGGAGGAGTCCCATCCACTTTAAATATGCATCTATTTGGAAGGATCACTGTAGTCTCATGATGCCTATTGTAGACTATGTCAATAGCCTTCTAGTTGGGATTCCTGTTTCTAACCTTTTAAAGATCTATTTTATAATTCACTGCCAAATTAATCTTTCTTTAAAATCACTTTCATTATGCCACTCATTTCAAAAGCTTCAGTGGCTTTTTATTTCCTGTTATGCCATGTCCATTTCCAAAACTGTGATTTTAAAGCCATCTGTCATGAGTTGAATTGCATCCTTCCAAGTTTCAGGTTGAAGTCCTAACCTCTAGTACCTCATGATGTGATTGGATTTGGAGATGAGTCTTTAAAGAGCTAATTAAGTTAAAATGATGTCATTAGGGTGGGCCCTAATCCAAGCTGACTTGTGTCCTTATAAGAAGAGGACATTTGGACACAGGCATACACAGAGGGAACACCATGTAAAGATAAAGTGAGAAAACAGCTACCTATAAGCCAAGGAGAATGGCTTTGGAAGAAACCAATCCTGCCAATACCTTGATCTCAGACTTGAAGTCTCCAAATTTGTTGTTTAAACCACTTGTTTATTTTCTAAGTTGTGTCTGTCTCTTCTGCGACCCATGGACTATAGCCCACCAGGCTCCTCTGTCCGTGGGATTTTCCAGGCAAGAATAATGGATTGGGTTGCCATTTCCTTCTCTAGGAATCTTCCTGACCATGGATCAAACCCATGTCTCCTGCATTAGCAGGCAAATTCTTTACCAGTGAGTCATTGTGGAAACCCGTTAAGCTATTTAGTCTGTGAAATTTATTAAGGTAGCTTTAGTAAACTAATATAACATTCATAATATAGAAGCTCCCACATGGTTTTATGACCTTATTTTTCTAAGATAATTTAAGTTTTATTCATCTTGTTAAATAAGTTATTTTTACTGTGATCACAATTCCTCTTTTTTCTGTATCACAGTCCATTATAGGTGGCCCTAAGATTACAGACAATTCAAAGGGAAGAACCCTGAGCAGAAGAGAGAACATGTCTTTTACTGACTTCAGGACTTGGGCATGTCATTCTCTGCTCCAAAACTTAGAAAATAATACTAGCTTTTCCTACTTCAAAGGTCTACAGGCTTTTGAAGCATCAAATAAGATGATGCACAAGGAAACACTTGGATGCTCATCAAGTGCTGGGACTCTGCTTGAAACTGGATCATCTAGCCCAAGATCATGACAGCCCCTTACATGCTTCTGCCTTTTGATGACACTGTTATGGGCCGATGTTTGTGTCCCCACCCTAACTTCATATGTAGAAGCCCTAATGTGATGATATTTGGAGGTGGGGCTGGCAAGCATTAAGTTGGATGCCAGGGAATGTCTTAAACTGAGGAAGTTATTGTTTAGAGCAGAAACAGGTTTCTAATAATGACCTTGAATAAAAAAACAAGAAATAAGTCTGAAGCCAAGCAATAAGGACTGGGTAATTCTAAAGAGAAGATTCAGGTGCCACAGGTAGTTTACCCTAAGCCTACTAGACGACGAGTTTCAGTCGGCAAAGCTAACTCCAGATTCTACCTACTGTATGGATAGGGTGGCGAAATTATGGGCTCCAGGTTAAGGAGGATGGAGCTAAGCATGCCAGTGTAGACTGAAGATCTTTGTTACCGTAGCTAACAGCATTTGGGAGGTAATTAGGTCATGGAGGTGGACCCCAATAATGGGATGAGTGTCTTTACAAAAAGAGGAAGAGAGCTAGCTCTCTTTTTCTCTGCCAGGTGAAGGCAAGTAAAGGACTACCACCAACAAATCAGAAGAGCCTTCACAAAGAACCCAACAATGCTGTCACTCTGATCTAAGATTTCGAGACTTCAAAACTGTGAGAAATGAATGTTTATTGTTTAAGCCACCAAGCCTGGTATTCTGTATAACAGCCTGAACTAAGGCACTTATAAAAGCAGATGTCCTGTGTCCAAACACCAGGCTAAATCAAACCCAACTTTGCCATCCCATTTAGACACTGCAATTTGGATTATGAACCCACCCCTTTAGGGTTAGCTTCATAGCTAACTAGGCCATTTATGTACTGTTCTTCCTCTGTGTATTTCATGACAACAAACTTCAAGACTGAGCTCATATACGATCCATGCAAAGAGACTCCTTTTATTTTATTACAGAATATCAAAGCTAAGTTCAGTTCCTATTTTTCTAATAAGTATTCTCTGATAAATATTTCTTTTCTTTGAACTTTTAAAGTATTTTCAGCCCACATTACAGAATTAAGCCCTTAATTATACAGTTGATCTCTTACTCTCTTTTTGTGATTTTTCTTCACATGAATGAATGACTTTTGATAACTAGATTATGAAATCTCAATGACATACTTATATTGATTGTATATTCTCAGTATAACAAAATATAAAACCTTAAATGAGTTTCAAAATTAAAAATACTTTTCATTGCATGTACTTTTATGCTTTTTATGAATGTAAGTTTCAACTGTGGGCTATACAAGTACATTCTGTCTTATCCTTTTCAGAAAGTTTTTAATACTCATGAGTTTAAAATTTAATGTAATTAATTTTGTCAGTGTTTTTCACTTTATATTTTTGCTAAAAACCTTCCCATTTTCATAGTCAGTTTGAATATTTAAATAGATTTCCTCTAGTTACTATGTTTTATTACTTTAATTTTAAAATTCACATAGTACATAATTAAATTTGCAAATGCATGCCCAAGCTGAATAATGCAGAGGAAAAGATTTACAGGAAATAGCAAAATGTTAATATGATTACATATGATTAATATGATGTCTGAGGGATAATTATTTTGTTTCCCTTCTATATTTCTATACATCACATAATTTTATTTCTTTAATGTACAGGTCCTCCTGCTAATGTTAAAGATACTGAACTAAGAAAAAATTAAAACACCTATTTCTGTGCTTTCTTGTACTGTTATATTTAAAATATTTTTCCTAAGCTTCTAGTTCATTGTTTTCTCTGTATCTCTATTATTTTCTTCTATCTTTACAAAATTTCCTTAAAGTGGAACAAGATATGTATCATGATTAAGTAAATGTGTGTAGAGGCTGCAAAACTGAGACCCTAAATTCAAAGATTCTAAGCATTTTTTTAAGTCAGGATAGATTAAGCTATGGTAAACAAGCAAACAAACAGAAAATCTACCTCAAGAAATCTGTGGTTTAAAACAATAAAGGTTATCTCTGACTCATGTTACATGTTCATTTTGAGTCAGCAAGGAGCTCAATATAGTCACACAGAGGCCAAACTGACAGAGAGGCCACCATCTCAAACTTTATGGATCACTTTGCTGAAATAGAAGAGCTTAGGAGGGTATCACATCAGCAGCTAAACACTCAGTGTGGAAATGACATAGTTTATGTGTTCTCACAGCTCAATGGCCAGAACTAAACATATGGCCCCAAAACAAGTGGAAAAAAAAGTTAAATCATACTATAAGACAGAAGTTCAGAGAAATAGACATATTTGGTCAATTATTAGTGAAGAAGCCTCTTGATGAAAGTGAAAGAGGAAGAGTGGGAAAAGTTGGCTTAACATTCAGAAAAGCTCAGCATTCAGAAAACTATGATCATGGCATCCGGTCCTATCACTTCATGGCAGATAGATGGGGAAACAGTGGGAACAGTGGCTGACTTTTTTTTCTTGGCTACAAAATCACTGCAGATGGTGATTGCAGCCATGAAATTAAAAGACGCTTACTCCTTGGAAGGAAAGTTATGGCCAACCTAGATAGCATATTGAAAAGCAGAGACATTACTTTGCCAACAAAGATCCGTATAGTCAAGGCTATGGTTTTTCCAGTGGTCATGTATAGATGTGAGAGTTGGACTATAAAGAAAGCTGAGTGCCGAAGAATTGATACTTTTGAACTGTGGTGTTGGAGAAGACTCTTGAGAGTCCCTTGGACTGCAAGGAGATCCAACAAGTCCATCCTAAAGGATATCAGTCCTGGGTGTTCTTTGGAAGGACTGATGTTGAAGCTAAAACCCCAATACTTTGGCTACCTGATTCGGAGAACTGACTCATTGGAAAAGACCCTGATGCTGGGTAAGATTGAGGGCAGGAGGAGAAGGGGACGACAGAGGATGAGATGGCTGGATGGCGTCATTGACTCAATGGCCATGGGTTTGGGTTGACTCTGTGAGTTGGTGACGGACAGGGAGGCCTGAAATTCATGGAGTTGCAAAGAGTTAGACATGACTGAGTGACTGAACTGAACGGAAGCATTTGCATGAAATCATTTTAAGATTTAACTAAGAATATTTCCAGTGTAAATTTTCAAGTACAATGAATTACACTGTGGCTTAAAGGAAATAATAATTTTCAATTAAAAATTTGCATTTTCCTTATGTTACAAAAAATTAGGGATATATTGAATGTATTCAAATTAAAACAGTCTTAAAATGAAACTACAGATCGATTTAGTTGTGAAAATAACAGTTTATAAGCCCAAATTGTTAAATATCCTATTTACTTAAAATGAGATGGTGATCAGAGATACCATTTTGACCATTAATTTCAATTTTTTATTTTGTTAACTAACTTAAATCATTATATTGGATCAAATGATTTTAAAAAAAAGACTGTCTTTTGTACATGTCATTAGATAGACAAAACAAGAATATCATGAAACACAAACTTTTGAATAGAAATTGTGACAGAATATCCCTGTATTTCTCACAGGAATAATTGGTAATTTAAAGAATTGTATAACAAGATAAAATTAGAAGCAAATTAAATTGTTTTATCTAATATGAAAAGTATTTAAAATACAAACAAACCCATGCTAACACTAAGTATAGGACTAGTTTTTAGATTACTTTTATTATATCCATGGCTTTGAGAGTCAACTTTTGAAGGCTTTGTAAATCCTTTAATAGCGATAGTGAAAGTCACTCAGTTGTATCCAACTCATTGCGACCCCATGGACTATACAGTTCATGGAATTCTCCAGGCCAGAATCCTGGAGTGGGTAGCTTTTCCCTTCTCCAGAGGATCTTCCCAACCCAGGGATCAAACTCAGGTCTCCCACATTGCCGGTGGATTCTTTACCAGCTGAGCCACAAGGGAAGCTCAAATCCTTTAAAAGGCCCTCCAATCTGAATTTTGGTATTTTCCCACAACATAAGGGAATACCTTAGATGGGGGTATTTAGAAGAAAGAACCTAACAACTTCTCTCTAATCTCTTCCATTGAAGTATTTTCAGTAACCTTGCCAAAATAGAATAAATTTTGCTCCAGTAGGTTTAATGAAAAATAATAAACTTTCATTTTCTTCTTTTCTACCAAGCAGATGTCTTCATCCAGTCTTTAGTCTCTGAAAGTATTTTTCCAGGGATGTGAATCACATGAAGTAATTTATAAGGTTTTATATGTCAAAAGTGCTGTCATTAAACCAATAATGTATGTCTATAGGGGAAACATTCAGTTGAGACTTGCTGCTGTTCATAAACTTGACCCATGATTTCATATTTTATATTTTCAGCAGAACACCTCTCATATATTACAATTTCTAGTTTGCTTGGAGGTGCTCCATTATTCTCCATGTCAAGTATAGTCAATGCCAAACTCAAGATATATTCATTCCTCTCTCTCTAATAATAGCAAAGATATGCAGGTTTCAGTTTACACTACTATATTACCAGAAGTCATTCAAGAAGAGGTCAATGCTGGACCTATTCTGAAAAAAAAACAAACAATTCATTGAGAAATGCCTGCATTCAGATCTAAGTACTTGTTAGTTGATAAGTTAAACCACTGAACAATTAAAGTTTTGTATTCTGCATTATTTTTGGTAGTTAGATAAGAGAACATTTCAAATACGAAGGGAGAGGAATTACAGTCAATTGGCAGGTGAGATTTTTATTATTATTATTATTATTATTGTGATTTTGGAAGATTGATAAAGTGTCCAGGAGTTGCAGGAGACTGTTCCAGATGTGAGAAGTTGCAGTGAAGATGACTTTGACAAGAAGAGTAGTGCTATCACATAAAAGTATGTGATAGCATTGGTTCTGTTATTAGACGCTCTGAGAAAGGTGAAAAACACTATGAATTTGATGTAGTCACAGAAGTATGTGATGGCATTCGGAGTTTAGGCATTAGATGCTCTGAGCAAAGTGGAAAATATTATGGCTTTGATGTAGTCACAAATGAGATTAGGTAGTATAGAGAATATTGTAAGAAAGTCATTTAAATTACATCTTTGAATTACTGGAAAATTAGGTCTTCATATATCTAAAGGAACAAGCTGCATTTTTTCATAAGGATTCAGAAGTGTTCCAGATTTTGGTGGCCTCTGAAGAGGATCACTGGAGTGAAACAGGAAAGTCTTTCAAAAAGTTCAACAAAGGTGAAGATGATAAAAAAAAAGAGTACAGAGTACATGAGAGTCATGTAAAACTGACATGGTAGATATTGGGTCTATAGGTCTATGGGAGGAAAACATTAAGGGATGTTTCTTCAGGAAAACTGTATAATTGTCAAACAGAAATATCAGGTACCATTACAGAGGGTGAAGGAAATGAAAGAAAATTACATTGGTAATTATCCTATCAGGATAAAGGGGCAATACAAGCAAAAAAATGTGAATAAAGTAGGACTAACCTAGAAATTAAGAAAAGCTATGACCAACCTAGACAGCATATTATAAAACAAAGACATTACTTTGTCAACAAAGGTCCATCTAGTCAAGGCTATGGTTTTTCCAGTAGTCATGTATGGATGTGAGAGTTGGACTATAAAGAAAGCTGAGTGCCGAAGAACTGATACTTTTGAACTGTGGTGTTGGAGGAGACTCTTGAGAATCCCTTGGACTTCAAGGAGATTCAACCAGTCAATCCTAAAGGAGATCAGTCCTGGGTGTTAATTGGAAGAACTGATGTTGAAGCTGAAACTCTAATACTTTGGCCACTTGATGCGAAGAACTGACTCACTGGAAAAGACTCTGATGCTGGGAAAGATTGAAGGCGGGAGAAGAAGGGGATGACAGAGGATGAGATGGCTGAATGGCATCATGGACTCAATGGAGATGAATTTCGGTAAACTCCGGGAGTTGGTGATGGACAGGGAGTTCTGGCATGCTGCAATCCATGGGGTTATAAAGAGTCAGACACAACTGAGCGACTGAACTGACTGAACCTAGAAATTAATATAAATATTTTAATACATTGCCAAAGGTAAAGACAGAAAATCAAGGACTGGAATCAAGAAGTAGTTGATATTTTGGTATATTCACTGTATTAAAAAATTTTATGCTTATAATTGTTATGCTGCATCAGTTCTGAGGGGAAAAAAGTCATTATGGAAAATGAGCCATGTCATGTTTCAACTGATCGAGGATATTCTATAGTGAAATCAGTATTCAATTTGGATCAAGAAGAAAGAGATTCATATCCTGCCTCTGACATAAAGCAGATGTGTCACCTTCTGTGTGTTCATTTCCTCAACTTTAAAAATGAGAATTAAAATTGCAGTAGAGACTAGAATGCCATTTTTCATCAATATCCACTTTCTTTCCCCCATAGGGATAAAACTTACACTCTTTGGCTGGAAAAATGTCCCAAATAAAGTAACATTTTTTATTTTCCCTTGTAGATAGGCTTGGCCATATGATTAAGTTCCAAATGGAATTAGAAGTGTCATGCGGCAGTTTTAAGAACATTCCTTAAGAGATAACTGATATGAGCCTATTGCTTCCTTTATTCCTCAAAATCTTTCCCCATCCAACTGTCTGGAATGCAGGTATAATGGCTGGAGCTCTGGCTGCTCTCGGATAAAGAGGACATGGCCACACATGAAGGATGGCAGAACAGTGAGCTAAAGTGAGCCTGGGTTCTTTATAAAGCAGAGTCAACATATCACTTTTCAGACTTTTATGCAGGAGAGAAATAGATTATATCTTATTGAAATCTGCTATTTAGAGCTGAATTTAATCTTGATAATATGCTTGTCTGATAGTTTACTAGGAATGATAAATAAAGTACTGGGTACAGAAACTACTATTGGGATTCTGGTAATAATGGGAGCATAATTAATTGAAGCTGATTGAATGAATCCATATTAAGCAACAATATTTTCATATGAATTTAGTTTAGCATCAATATGTAGCTCACTGGCAGTTGAGATCTAAATTAAAAAAAAATCTATCCTGAGAGTGCATGAAATGATTAAGATGTGGAGTAAAATAAGTAGAGAAAAAAAATAATGAAGGCAAAGGTGAGTTGAATTAAGCTACAATGAGGTCTCACCTCCTTTATGAAGTCTTCATTGTTTCCTTAGATAGAACTATCATTTTATGAAGAAGGCAATGGCACCCCACTCCAGTACTCTTGTCTGGAAAATCCCATGGACAGAGGAGCCTAGTAGGCTGCAGTTGATGGGGTCGCTAAGAGTCGGACACGACTGAGCAACTTCACTTTCATGCATTGTAGAAGGAAATGGCAACCCGCTCCAGCGTTCTCGCCTGGAGAATCCCAGGAATGGCGGAGCCTGGTGGGCTGCCGTCTATGGGGTCACACATGGTCAGACACGGCTGAAGTGACTTGGAGCAGCAGCAGCAACCTAGAACAGTTGCCAAAATAGCTACCTTCCCTGAGCCTCAGTTTACTTGTCCATATGCAGGGATGATAATATCTTTATTATAAGCTAATATTGTCCCAGCATGTATTTGGAGAATGGATTATATGGTTTCAGAGAAGATAATAACAAACATTTGGGAGCTTGCTGTGTTCCAAGCATTGTCCTAAAGATTACAAGTATTAACTTAGTTAATAAAGGTTACATTGTGAAAATGCCAATGCCTGGCATATGATATAAATAAAATATTAATTTCCATTTAAAAAAAAAGAACTATCATTTTTCTTCTTTGTCCCTTCCAAATATTTGAACCCCAAACCACACATTACTACCCCATTTTATGGCTCTGAGGGATCATGTCATTCATCCTTGAGAGCAATCCTGAATGTCAATGCCATGCCAAGTGTCTGTATTTCATCAGCACCACTGGACAGTCAGCTCCCTGAAGAAAGTGCTCTTCTACAGTTATCTCTGTCCTCCACTTAGGACATGACAGACTTCTCAAAAGTATCAATTAACTCCTATTTACAGATTCATTTAGTTTTGAAGCTAATCCAACTGCAATATACTGTCAAACACCTGTTTTGCCATGTGGTAAGTGTCTAATAAATGTTTATTGACTGACTAATTGAACATGCTTTTTTTTCTAGTAAGAAAGTATAGAGTGTATAATGTTGTAGTTTCTAAATCCTTTGTATTTTACTGCCATTAAAACCTTGCTACCTTCTTGTCTTCTACCTTTCTCTCCACTCCCTGCCACCCAATCCATAGCTCACAGCTGTCCATGCTTTTCCATTCCTTTTGACACTGTTGGAATCTGTTCTCAGGACCCTGGTCTCAGTCTTCTACATCTACCCCTCTTAGTTTCTTCTTGTCCTAAACATACTGAAGAATGACTTTTCAAGCATGCAAACATGGCAATGTTCTATCTTCCCTGACGTGTATGACTTCCTTTAGCAAACACTATTGGTGACATATACTACAACTTCTTTCTAAAAGAATCATTCTTTTGTTGAAGTATAAGTCAGCAATGTGCTAAGGGAAAGTGGGTCCCACTCCTGGACCACAAGGAGTTTGTCATTAGTTAATTTTAGCCTTGGCTACAAACAAGAGAGGACAAATATACTAGTAATTTAAATATGACAGAACATTATTTCTTTTTCATGGTAATGAATCAAGCCGACAGTTTGGAGCCACCCTGGTAGGTCTTTCTTTATGCAGTCTGCAGAGAATTAAGTTCCTTCTAACTTGCAACCCTACTCTGGAGGATTCCATACCTAAAGTAATTTCATGGTCCCAAATATTGGCTCAGGCTACCTCCAGCCATCAGGAAACAGAAAGGGATACAATACAGAAGAAAGGGACAAAGAAAGCATTCTCAGTATCTTTTAAGAAGGTTTCTAGAAATCTCTACTTAATGTGTCAGTTTACAACCCAGTGGCTAGAACTTGGTCATAGGGTCCAAGTTTGTTTCAGAGATGGGCTGGGAATCATATTCTTTGCTCAAGGTCATCATATACTCGTCCAGAAGCTGAAGACTGCTCACTGGGAAGATAAGCAGAAATGAAAGAAAAGAGACAGGAAAGACTAGTACTCTATTACTTAAGTATGGTGCATGCATACCGAAAACTCAGTAATGAGTAACTCAAAGGGGCAGTCAGAACTTGGGGCTCATAGCACATCTGAACAAAGGACAACACATTTGTCAAGAAGTGACAAGACAAAAAAAGAGGGGTTAGGCTTTTAGGGGCACCAAATTGTAGGATGGTAAAAATACTGAGGAAACATGGAAATTAAGGGCAATGGCACCCCACTCCAGTACTCTTGCCTGGAAAATCCCATGGTTGGAGGAGCCTGATGGGCTGCATTCCATGGAGTTGCTGAGAATCGGACACGACTGAGCAGCTTCACTTTCACTTTTCACTTTCATGCGTTGGAGAAGGAAATGGCAACCCACTCCAGTGTTCTCGCCTGGAGAATACCAGGGACGGGGGGAGCCTGGTGGGCTGCCATCTATGGGGTGGCACAGAGTCGGACATGACCGAAGTGACTTAGCAGCAGCAGCAGCAAGCTCATTTGTGCAGGTCCATCTAGGTGCCACTCCACTGTTGTTTCTGGTGATACGGTATTATCCCCTTCCTAGTATAGGAAGAGCAGACATACCTTCACAAGAGGGATTTCTGTTCTGCTTACAGGCAGACTGGGGGAGGCCATAGAGCTCATCATATGTCTACTTTTTCTCAATTGCCTTTAGCACCTAAATAATCCTTATATCAGAGTAGCATATGCCTTATGCTTCAGAACCCCTTTAGAACCATCATTCTCCTTTGCCAAAGGTGAGAATAGGAATGTATGACTCAGTTCTGCCAGTGAGACATAAGGGGAAGCCTGATGGAGGCTTTTAGGAAAGATTTTTCTCCGATAAAAAAAATCATTTAAAAATGAGAAGAGCAATGCTTAGTTAGCATCCCCTTTTCCCTTGTCTTTTGGATGTGACGCCTGGAACGTAATTGCCAAAATGCTTCCAGTAAGGGGAAGCGGAGAGAATCACAGAGAAACCAACTAAAGAAGAGTCTGAGCAGATGCTGTTATTGAGCCTCTGAATCTGTTGTATAACCTCCTACATGGGGACCTCTGGTGAAGTGCATTCACAAAATTCCTGTAATGCTTAAGTCATCTTTACTGGGGTGTTCAGTGGTGAAAGCAATGAAATTGATACACTCCTTCTTATCGGCAGAAGAAAACCTAAACTACTTTGACACAGTAGACGAGATGCTTTATGATCTGGCTGCTAACTTTTTTTCCCTACTCTCCTGCTTACCTGAACCATACATACTACATACAGGTGCAGAAATTCACTTCTTTTCATTGTACACAACACAGAGTCATGTCTTTACACAGAGTCATTTTCAACTCACTTATATGAGCTGGGGTTTGATTACATGCATATCTCAGGATTGGATCTATATCAGTAAGTTAATGCCAAAAAAAATGATTTATTTTCCCCTCAAATAAGAAATCAAGGTGTAGGCAGTTGAGAGTCAGAATATCAG
Organism: Antilocapra americana; assembly: GCA_007570785.1. Lineage (NCBI taxonomy): Eukaryota > Metazoa > Chordata > Mammalia > Artiodactyla > Antilocapridae > Antilocapra > Antilocapra americana. The sequence goes on from ML661885.1 coordinate 33,831,097, forward strand.
TTTTGGAAATTACCAAAGACCACTGCTCCTCCTCAATCCCTATTCCATTACATCTTGTGAAGGACTTTACTTCACATGGTCTCAGGATGGCTACTGTGCTGCCAGATACTGATTGTGCGTTCCAGACAGGAAGAAATAAAAAAATAAAAACGTCTGTGACTAGCTGAATCTGTCAGTTTTTATGAGAAACACAACCTTTTTTCTGGCAGCTCTACCTGGGAGACTTCTGTCTACATCTCCATTGGATGAACTAGCAGCCAAGGAACCTGAAAGACTGAGTATTTTTAACTAAATAGGGACTAATACAACCATCTTAGGGTTCCATAAGTAAGGAAGAAAAGGAAAATAGATTTTGAGTAGACAACTAGGAATATCCATCTATGATCCACTGTGCTTAGAAATTACCTTGATTATGATAGTAGATATAAAAGATTATTTACATCTATATCTGGCTCTCTCTGAGATTATTCTAGAGGGCAGTATACATGTCACGGCCTCTGCAGGAAAAGGACTACATGCAAAAAGAATATTTAAAATACTTTAAAAATAGAACTATTACAAAGGTGTGGACAGGATTATGGGAACAAGACATGGTGAAACACCCAGAGATAACCAATAAAGGGCAGCAATTATTACCCAAGGCCTAAAGGGACAAGAAAGTCAGCTATTACTGGGACAGAGTGAGACCTGAAACAGTTGGAGCTGTGGCTGTGCACAGAGGGACGCGGTCTTAGCCAATTTATAGCCTGTGATGTATGAACAGGGAGAATTAACACTCTGACCCTTCCCCCCCACTTCTGGCATATGTCCGACTAGGCACACCTAACAGGAAACCAGAAGGCAGGTGTAGCTCTACTGACTAGAGGTCAGCCTCTCAGGGCTCAAGGCAGGGTGCAGAGGGACAGAGATGGATTTTGATGTGTAAACAGAAAATAATCTGAACAGGTAAAAACTATTTCTATAGGGCAGTGTCTAGTACAGCACCTGGAATATAGTAGGTGTTCCTTAAGTATTTACAAAATAAGTACTGTTAACTAGACAGAGAAAAATACTCTGGCAATATATAACCACAGAATTTATACAACTTTCAACTGGGGTTGAATGTGCAGTTTGACCCTTGGCAATGAATGGCTTGGGGAGCATTTTCAGATCATCAAATGTCTTTGAGGGTGTATTTGCTCTGGATGATTCGCTACTTAAACGATGTAGTAAATAGAATCTGGGTTGCTTATCTATCCCCCCCCAAACAATTATACCTTTCTCTAGGAAGCCTCTTTTTGAGGAAAATCATGATAAATACTTCTGGTACAGGAATTGCCAAACCCATAGGAGTTCATAGTTGGGTGATACTAGATGTCCTCCTACCCTTCATCTAACTTTGCTAAATGCCTTGGGGAGATAATATATTTCATGTTGGTTGCTTCAGTATGAAATCCAGTTAAAAGAGTGTCCTTTAAATTTTTGAGGTGTTTGGTAATATCAACCATCAATAGGGTATTTATAAAATTTTCTGTGAGTAGCCATTTGAGTTCTGGGTGAATAGAGATATTACAAAGTTTTGTTGCTATTTATTCACCAAGTCATGTCTGACTCTTTGAGACCCCATGGACTGTAGAACGTCAGGCTTCCCTGTCCTTCACTAGCTCCCAGAGTTTGCTCAAACTCATGTTCATTGAGTTTTTGATGCTATCCAATCATCTCATCTTCTGTTGCCCTTTCTCCTCCTGCCCTTAATCTTTTTCAGTATCAGGGTCTTTTCCAATGAGTCAGCTCTTCACATCAAGTGGACAAATACTGGAGCTTCAGCTTCAGCATTAGTCCTTCCAATGAATATTCAGGGTGGATTTCCTTTAGGATTAATTGGTTTGATATCCTTGCTGTCCAAGGGACTCTCTAAAATCTTTTCCAGCACCACAATTTGAAAGCATCAATTCTTGGGTGCTCAGCCATTTTTTATGGTCCAACTCTCACATGAAACAATGGATTGTCTTCAAAAAACCAATGACCCTCATGAATTACTACAAATTTTGCAAAGGACCACTGTTAAGTGCAATAAGTATATAATAAATACATAGCATATAAATGCTTCTTAACATTTTTGATGTTGGTAAGAGATTTCCTTTGCAAGGAAATTCAATTTAGTTGAAACAGAGTTTTTATTACTTTCCTGCATTGTGGTGACATTTTGGATGGTAAGAGATGGAATAAGAAAACTGCCTTCTTTCTGCATTGGCAGATGCTGGAACTGTGAGGGGCAAGGAAGAAGGTACAAGTTGTAAGAGTATTTATGAAATTATATGCTGCAGGGTATGTGGCAGAAGTTGATAAGAAATCTTTTTTTCCTCACTACAAAATCTTTGATAAAATCTGCCTCTCAAACGTGTTTGGTTCAAGTAGATATTCCCAGCAGAATGTAAGGAGACCTTGAGTACTTATAATCACTGGATTGAGCCAGTATAGACATGGGATACAAGCATTTTCTTGATCAGGGTGTGAAAGACTTTTCTCTATATTCATTTTTAAACAAGGAAAGCAGATACACACTGAATAGTTTTGGGGGATTAAGACCATGTACTGTGGCCTGAATTCTGATGTAGAAGTCAGGGTCCTAGTTTTTTGGAAGGAGGTTCTGTATAATTAACAAGTATTTTGATGACTTTCCCTTCACTATTCTGATTACAGCTTAACCTGGATGTGGGGGAGCATGAGAAGCACCACTTTGATGGTTAGAAGGGAGCAAGATTAGTTCTCAACTACATATGTGAAAAATTCCTGTTTCTCAAAAAGAATCTCATGTTTTCAAGACTTTTCTAGCATGAAAAGTGAAATATAAAACAAACTCTAAATATATGGTTGTAGGCACCTAACGTAGACTTTTATATCTATGATTTGCAAATTTCTACTATAAATATATATCTTTTATTTATATTGCTAAATCACTGCTATTAAACATAGTATGAGAAAATGTTTATTTTTAAACTGATGTGGTATCTTGATATTGTGACTGTGTACTACTGTTAACGAAACAATAGAATGGTTCTAAACCTTTATAACAATGGTTTTAAATTCCTTGAATTTTAGAATAACAAAATGGCCTAGAAGATTTATTTTTTAAATGAATAACAAAACATACCAATTAGATTTTAAGAATGATCATTAACTGTTTCTCTGCAGTTGTTCACAAAACATTAGAGTCCAAGGAATGGGTTCAGGTTTTCAAAGGAATATATTTTACTTACTATCAAATGATGGGTATGTGATGAATTACCTACTGGTTTGTAGAAAGTTTATTTAGGATTCTTAACAAAAACAAAATGTCTTTAACCAAAGTCTAGGGTAAAGGAAGGTTTTTAACTTGTACGTTACACTTCTGGGTTGTATTCTCCTTTAGAATGTATATGCATAAAACTGATACACTTGAGTACACAGGAAAAATCAGGCAGAAGCAAGATAAAAGAGTCTACATAAGGAACTGCTGTGCTTTCCCCAAGAAGACGTGTGTGTGCAATTAGTTTTGTTTAATGTAGATTTAATGTGACTGATGGGAATAGATATGACTGAAACACTACAAGTTAGAAGACTATCTTAGCCACTTACAATTTAATTTACAACAAAAGGCATTTACTACAATTCCTTTGGGGTAGGTATGTTTGGATAAACTTTTTCACCATGATTAACCTGCTATTATTAAAGAAATTGTGTTTTTTCAGCTAGTGTTGTTTAATTTCCTAAAGTTTAACTGTCTCAATGTAGTAAATATATGATACACTCTGACACTTTCTTTTCTTTTAGGAATCTGGTTCTCCTTGGAATGCTTCCCAGGATCTTCTGGAAACCAGATTTTTTATATCTAGGGACTTCAACTCATTAAACAATTGTAAATATAGAAAATGTACCACAAAATAGCTCATTGTCTTTATTTCACAAGAGCTATTTAACATAAGACTTCACTGATAATTTGTTCATTGCTATATATCAACATGAGTTCTGAACATCTATTAATGGAAATTAGGTCCAACTGGATACCCTTTCAAAATTTGTAACTCAAATCTGGTCCCATCATTTAATTTTATTTGGTACAAACACCAAAGCCAAAGACATAAACCTGCTAACTTGAAACAGGTCTAACCTTGGCCATATTTTCTTTTCAATTGAGCATGCTGGTTGAGGCCTTCATGCTTTCTATGTGCAATTCAATCAACTAATAATGTCCTTATCTTCTTTGAGTTGGCATTCTTCCTCCAAACTTTTATTTTCTCTAATTAGCAATGGAATTAAAAGTTTTCACATAAGTATATGTATCCTCTTGAGGAAAGAGAACTAAATGCAAATTAGTTCACCAAATTCCAAAGTGAGACCTATTTAGATTAAGATGAGATATTTAGGCCTGGGCTAAGGTTTTCAAATATTGAACTTCAAAATCAGACTATGAATTGTCAGGGAAAGAGAAAGTGTCTTATTTGAAGCACTCCCTATAATTTAATCTGGACCTATATCAATCTTGGTCTTAAAGGCGTCATTCAGAGACAGGTTGCCAGTAATTAGACTTGCTTTTGCTGAAAGTGGGCCCAGGAATATACAGGAATACTAGCATAACCTGGAAGTGGTTCCTAAATGGCACCTATGTTTTGCCTTCTTCCTCCTCTTTTGGGGAAACTCCCCTCTCTCTGTGGGGTTCTAGTGAGAACAAACAATTGAAGGCCCTTCCTCTTTAGGTATAGAAACAGAATTCTACTTATGCCCTTTGAAATCATCCTTGAGACTACTTTTGAACTGGAGTTTAAGAAAATCTTTATCTAAACATCAGTTAACAACTATGTTAATCAAGTGGAGACTTCAGTGGTACACATGACAAATAATATAGACCATAAAGAAATAGTCCAGGAAATTCACTATAAAAGCAAACAGCAACAACAACTCTGGGAAGAGGAATCTAATTTCCAGAGTGCCACATTACATTATTTAAAATAACATTTTTTTTAATGTCACAAGTCATGAAAATAAACAAGAAAATATAGCTCATACCAAGGAAAAACAAAAACAGTCAACAGAAACTGTCCTCGGGGAAGTCCATATATTAAATTTATTAGACAAAAGTTTTAAATAAAACGTTGTAACTATGTTCAAGGAATCAAGGAAGCCATGTCTAAGTGATTATTTAACCGTGCTGATTTCTTTCATCAGTGTTTTACAGTTTTCTATATACAAGTCTTTTGTTTCTTAAGGTAGAAATACTCCTAAGTATTTTATTCCTTTTATTTCGATGGTGAATGGAATTGTTTCCTTAATTTCTCTTTCTGTTTTCTCATTGTTAGTGTATAGGAATGCCAGGGATTTCTGTGTGTTGATTTTGTATCCTGAAACTTTACTATATTCACTGATTAGCTCTAGTAATTTTCTGGTAGAGTCTTTAGGATTTTCTATGTAGAGGATCATGTCATCTGCAAACAGAGTTTTACTTCTTCTTTTCCAATCTGGGTCCCTTTTATGTCTTTATCTGCTCTGATTTCTGTGGTCAAGACTTCCAAAACTATGTTGAATAGTAGTGGTGAGAGTGGGCACCCTTGTCTTGTTCCTGACTTTAGGGGAAATGCTTTCAGTTTTTCACCATTGAGGATAATGTTTGCTGTGGGTTTGTCATATATAGCTTTTATTATGTTGAGGTATGTTCCTTCTAGTCCTGCTTTTTGGAGGGTTTTTATCATAAATGGATGTTGAATTTTGTCAAAGGCTTTCTCTGCATCTATTGAGATAATCATGTGGCTTTTATTTTTCAATTTGTTAATGTAGTGTATTACATCGATTGATTTGCGAATGTTGAAGAATCCTTGCCGACATAAACCAAAGCAGGATCCTCTATGACCCACCTCCCAGAATATCGGAAATAAAAGCAAAAATAAACAAATGGGATCTAATTAAAATTAAAAGCTTCTGCACAACAAAGGAAACTATAAGCAAGGTGAAAAGACAGCCTTCAGAATGGGAGAAAATAATAGCCAATGAAGCAACGGACAAACAATTAATCTCAAAAATATACAAGCAACTCCTGCAGCTCCATTCGAGAAAAATAAAAGAGCCAATCAAAAAGTGGGCCAAAGAACTTAACATTTCTCCAAAGAAGACATAAAAATGGCTAACAAACACATGAAAAGATGCACAACATCACTCATTATCAGAGAAATGCAAATCAAAACCACAATGAGGTACCACCTTACACCAGTCAGAATGGCTGCAATCCAAAAATCTACAAGCAATAAATGCTGGAGAGGATGTGGAGTAAAGGGAACCCTCTTACACTGTTGGTGGGAATGCAAACTAGTACAGCCACTATGGAGAACAGTGTGGAGATTACTTTAAAAATTGCAAATAGACCTGCCATATGACCCAGCAATCCCACTGCTGGGCATACACACTGAGGAAACCAGAATTGAAAGAGACACGTGTACCCAATGTTCATCGCCACATTGTTTACAATAGCCAGGACATGGAAGCAACCTAGATGCCCATCAACTGACGAATGGATAAGAAAGCTGTGGTACATATTCACAATGGAATATTACTCAGCATTAAAAAAAATTCATTTGAATCAGTTCTACTCAGGTGGATGGAACTGGAGCCTACTATCCAGAGTGAAGTAAGCCAGAAGGAAAAACAACAATACAGTATACTAACGCATATATATGTAATTTAGAAAGATGATAACGAGAACCCTGCATGCGAGACAGAAAAAGAAACGGAGATGTATAGAACAGTCTCGTGGACTCTGTGGAAGAGGGCAAGGGTGGGATGATATGGGAGAATGGCATTGAAACATGTTAATTATCATATGTGAAATCAATCGCCAGCCCAGGGTTGATGCTGGGGGCTGGGGCACTGAGATGTCCCAGGGGGAGGGAATCGGGAGGGAGGAGGGAGGGGTGTTCTGGAGGGGGAGCATATGTAAACCCATGGCGGTTTCATGTCATTGTATGGCAAAACCAACACAATAAAGTAAAATAAATAAATAAATAAAAAATAAACAGAGAATCAGCTTAATACAAAAACAAAAAAAACGTGCTGAAAATATCATTGATAAGGCTTCTGCCTCTCTGGATTTGTTTGAAAATTCTAGAATTTTATAAATGAAATCATACAGTATGTTTTTTTTTAATTCAGCATAATTAAGATTCATCCATACATTAATCATGTGCTGCTTTTTGTTGTTGTTGTTGAAAAGCAGTTCACTGTGCATAGCTCAGGCTTTTTAACCAATCCAACAGGCCAAATACAGCTGGCTAGGTGCAGCTTGTCTTTGGCCAGATCTGATTACTCCCATCTGTTTACATATTGTTTAAAGTTGCTTTCACGCTAAAAAAACCAGAGTTGAGTAGAAATCATACAGCCCACAAAGCTGAATATATATGTTATTTGTCCCTTAAAAGAACAAGTTTGTATACATTTAGTATAAATATATCATTTTTAACTTATCTGTTAGTGGAAATTTGAGGCTTCATTTCAGTTTGAGAATTTTAAAAATTAAGTTGCTGTGAACATTCATGTACAACTGAATGTACAGACATATACTTTCACTTCTCTTGGGAAAACACCTTGAAGTAGAAGAGTATTATAGTAAATCTACATTAAAAATCTTAAGACACTGTCAGACTGCTTTCCAAAATAACTGTGTTATTTTACAATCCAACCAGCAATGTATGAGAGTTCCAGTTGCTCCTCATCCCTAGCAACACTTGATGTGGTATTTTTTTTTTTTAATTTTAGCTATTCTATTGAGTGTGTAGTAAGATATTAGAGTTGTAAATTGAGTTTTCCTAATGACTAAGGATAATTAACATCTTTGTCCTTATTTGACATTTGTATATGGTAAGCTGTGTGTTCAAATATTCTGCCTGATTTTTATTGGACTATTTGTATCATGAGTGGGATGTATAGGCTTACCTTATTTTACTGAGCTTTGCAGTATAGCATTTTTTGCAAATTGAAAGTTTATGGCAACCCTGTGTTGAGAAAGTCTATCAGTATTGCCTTTCTAACTGTATTTGCTCACTTAGTATCTCTGTAAAATATTTTGGTAATTATCACAATATTTGAAACTTCCACTATATTTGTTTTGGTTATCTGGGATTAGTGATCTTTGATATTAATACTGCGAAGAAAAAATAAGATCTGTTGAAGGCTCAGATGACAGCATTTTTAAGCAACAGAGTGTTTTAAAATTATCTATCTACATTTTTTAGACATAATATTATCACATACTAAAAATATTACAATAAGGTATAAACATAACTTTTATATGGTCTAGGAAACAAAAAATGTGATATTTGCTTTACTGTCATGATCTGGGACCAAACCTCTGATATCTAATTGTGCCTATAATATTTCTTTCCATATCCTAGATATAAATCACTTGTAGATATATATCTTGCAAATATTTTGTACAAGTCTGAGTCTGCCTTTCTCTTTCATGACTATCTTTTGAAGAACAAAACATTCCAATTTTGATCAAGTTCATTTGTTGATTTTTTTTCTTTTATTCTTTGTGCTTTTTGTTTTGTTAAAGTAATACTGGGCAAACTCAAAGGGACTAAGATTTTTTACTCCTATCTTTTTTTTTTAGAAATTTCATAATATTAGTCCTTACATTTAGATCTGTGATTCACATTGTTAATTTTGTATATAGGAAGAGGACATAACCTAGATTTATTTAACATTTTTTGTATTGATATCAAATATCACACCATCTTGACTGCTATAGCTTTATGAAGCTTGATATCAGGATATATTTGTTCTCTAAATTTTTCTTTCCAGTTATTTTAGTTTTCAAGGTCCTCTTCATTTCTATATAAATTTTAGAACAAATTAGTCAATTTCTATTAAAAAAAGGCTTACTTAGATTTTGTTTAAGATTGCGCTGAAAATTAATTTGGAGAGAGTGAACATGCTAACAATATTGAGTTTTCAAATCCATGAGTATGTTATATCCTTTTACTTATTAAGGTCATCTTTAATTTCTCTGAGAAACATTTTTAACTTTTTGGTGTTTCTTATACATCTTTCATCAAATTTATCTGTTTCATGTTTTTTTTATATTGTAAATTGTCTTTTTTAAAAATTTCTATTTCATATTCCTTCTCATATGTAGATTCAATTAAGTTTTGTTATCAACTTTATATCCTACAACCTTGCTCGGATTATTCCAATCGCTTCTTTGGTAGATTTCTTATAGACCTTTACATACAGACAATCAAACCTTCTGTGAACAAAAATGGTTTTATTCTTCCTTCAAAAACTGTATCCCTGTTTCTTTTTCCTTTACCTAATTGCACTGGCAAGACCTGTCAGTATAAAGTTAAATAGAAGTTATTAGACAAAACACACTTGATTTTCTCTCAATCATAAAAGGAAAAATTCAGGCATTCAACATTTGTATGGTATTAAATGTAGGTTTTTTATGGGTGACCCTTATGAGGCTGTGAAAAAGGGGATGGAAATCCCTCTAATATCTTTGTCCCGAGAATGCCATGGAAGAGGACCTGGTGGGCTACAGCCCATGAGTCTCAAAAAGTCAGACACAACTGAGCAACTAACACTTCTCCTCACCTTATAAGGCTGAGGACTTTCACTTCTATTCTAGCTGAGAGTTTTAATCATGAGTAGACATTGACTAGTAAAGTGTTTTTCCTGAATATATTAAGATGATCATATGGCTTTTTATTAAGCTTTTAGTACATAAATTATAGTATATTTTTAATAAAATACTCATCGATATTTTAAAATGTTAATATTAAGTCATTATACCTTGAATCTTGAGATAAAGTTCACTTGACCATGATATATTGTTTTTTCACGTATCACTGAATTTGAATTTCTAAAATATTTTTAAGGAGTTTTTTTTTTTAATCTATATTGATGAAGGATATTGGTCTGTAGTTTTTTTTCCTACTAACAGCTGGCCTTTACACTATTGTTGTCATACATTTTACTTCTATATGCTAGATAAGTGTCTAAGTTCACTGTAATATTTTTACTTTAAACAGCCTAGTATATTTTAAATATAATTTAAAAATAAAAGACCATTATTTGATAATTATAATTTCTGGTATTTTCCATTACTTTAAAAAATCCAGACTATCATCTGATATCATTTACCTTTATCCTCAATGACTTCCTTTAGTATATGTCTGCTGGTAATGGGTTCCACCCGATTTAGAGTTTGGAAAAGATTTCCCTAGATTTTAAAAAGGCCATTTGATGGCTAATAAACACATGAAAAGATGCTCAACATCACTCATTATCAGAGAAATGCAAATCAAAACCACAATGAGGTACCATTTCACACCAGTCAGAATGGCTGCCATCCAAAAGTCTAAGCAATAAATGCTGGAGAGGATGTGGAGAAAAGGGAACCCTATTACACTGATTTTGGGAATGCAAACTAGTACAGCCACTATGGAGAACGGTGTGGAGATTCCTTAAAAAACTGGAAATAGAATTGCCATATGACCCAGCAATCCCACTGCTGGGCATACACACCTGGGAAACCAGAATTGAAAGAGACACGTGTGCTCCAATGTTCATCGCCACACTGTTTACAAAAGCCAGGACATGGAAGCAACCTAGATGTCCATCAACAGACGAATGGATAAGAAAGCTGTGGTACATATACACAATGGAATATTACTCAGCCATTAAAAAGAATGCTTTTGAATCAGTTCTAATGAGGCAGACGAAACTGGAGCCTATTATCCAGAGTGAAGTAAGCCAGAAGGAAAAACAACAATACAGTACACTAATGCATATATATGGAATTTAGAAAGATGGTAATGATAACCCTGTATGCGAGACAGCAAAAGAGACTCAGATGTATAGAACAGTCTTTTTGACTCTATGGGAGAGGGCGAGGATGGGATGATATGGGAGAACGGCATTGAAACATGTAAATTATCATATGTGAAATGAACAAAAAAAAATAAAAAAAGTAAAAGGCCATTTGACTGAATTTAGGATTCTAGGTTGACAGTGTTCTCCTTTTAGTACTTTAAAATTGTTGTCCTACTGTTTTGGGGCTTGTATTCTGAGGAGAAATCTTCTATTATTTTCATCTTTGTTCTTCTATATGAAGTGTATTTTTTTCACCTGGAGTCTTTTAAGATTTTTTTCTCTTTACTTCTTGTAAGCAATTTTGTATGTCACCTAGTGTTATTTTCTTTAAGCTTCTTCTGCTTGGTATCTTTAGAGCTTCTTGGATCTCTGAGTTTATAGTGCTCATCAAATGTGGAAGGTTTTGGTCATCATTTCCTCGAATATTTTTCTATCTTGTTTCATTCTCCCCTTCTTTGAGACTCCAGTTAAACTTACTTTGGAGAAGGAAATGGCAACCGACTCCAATGTTCTTGACTGGAGAATTCCAGGGATGGAGGAGCCCGGTTGGCTGCCATCTATGGGGTCACATGGAGTCGGACAAGACTGAAGCGACTTAGCAGCAGCAGCAAGGCTGCTTAAAGTTATCCTAGAACTCACTGATGCACTTTTAGCTTGGTCTTTTTTCATTTATGTTTCACTTTGAATAGTTTCTCTTAGAAGGCCTTAAATTAACTCTATTAGACTTTTAGAAATGTCTAGTCTGCTATTAGTCTCATCATGTAAAGTTTTATCTTAGACATTGTACTCTCTATATCTAAAATTACATTTTGGGTCTTCTTTTATACCTACAATGTTCTTAATATATTAATATTCTATGCTCTGAAATATTTGCAAAGAAGTTGTAAAACTTTTATATTTTTGCTTATTAATCCCATCATCTGTCAATTCTAAATTGTTTCAATTGATTGCATTTTTTTCTCCTTTTATGAATCTTAAAGCTTGCTTCTCTATATCCCTGATACTTACTTATTGGATGCCAGACATTGTAAATGCTCTTGTTGGCTGTTCACATTCTTCAAAGTATTCTTAAACTGTGTTCATGGATATAGGTAAACTAGAAGCAGTTTGATTATTTGAGTCTTTTACTTCTAAATTTTGTTTGGCAGGAGCAGAAGTTATTTTAGAACTATTTTTTTTTTCTACTGAAAAAAATCCTCTTCAGTACGCTACATGGTATCCCATGAATACCAATATTTTTCTTCTCTAGATGCTAGAGACATGGGCTGACTACTCCTGGCCCTGTTTGAACTCCAGGGATTTTTCTGCCTGCTCCATTCGATGCTTTAATAACTTGGTCTCCAGTAGCTTTCCTCACAAACACACTGATCAGTATGGAGCTTTTTTTCCTTTCTTCTGTGACACTTTCTCTTCTCAGGTGGTTACCCCGCAAACTCCAGTTATCTCAGGAATTGTAGAGACTGCCTGATTTGTTTCCACTCTTTCATGGATCAGTGTCTAACAACTGTTACATGTTTTGTCTACACTTTAAGTGATGTTAAATGGAGGAGAAACCCATTTGTTTTTGCTCCATTATGGCCTCAAAAAATATCTTTAAAGGTGAGAATATAAACTTTGAAGGTGAGAGGTATTACCTGAAGTAAAGTCCTAAAATCCTTGTCAATTAGTGTAGGGTAGCAGAAACAAGATAAACCAGCTAGTGCCAGGAGTTTCCTGGACTTAGTTTCATTCTGACAAATACAGAGAGTAAGTCTAAGTCAAGACTCACTTGTTGGGAAAAATTAAGAGCTAGTTCATACCAAAACACCTGGATTTTGAAAAAAGAAAAGAAAACACCTCAGCTATCTAGGAACATAGCCCATACCCATACTAATTTTTTTCTGTTAATAATTAATCTCAGGAATTAAAATCTATTTTCCTCAAAAGTGAGTGATAAAAATAGAACAGCCTATATAAAAACTTGCTACACCAGAGAAAAGAGAAGGGAAAAGGATTTTGTTTGGAAAAGATCTCAAAGACATAATATTATCTCATAATTTTTGTCAACAGAATGGGTATAAAACATGATGTCATTATAGTCTTTATCTTTATTTTCCTGACCAATAATGAATTTAAATATCTCTTCAAATATCATATCCCACATATTTAATTGGCTTTTATAAAGTTGAAAATAAGATCAAACAATATATGTTTTAGAAATATGTGTATTTGTATTATATATATTTATAAAACATATATACATATGTCACACATAACATATATATGACAGAATTGTATTTTGGAAAGACAGAGTATGATAAAGCCAAGTTATAGGATAGTGATTACTTTTGATGAGGCCATGAGACAGAATGAGGAAACTATAAACATTTGTTGATTTACTCAATATTTCAGTTCTAATATATTATTAATAGGAAAAAAATAAATAAACAAGCAAAAATAAAAGACATCCATTCATGGATTAGTGATGAAAGTATGTTAATCAGTCCAATTTTGTTTCCCTTATCAAATAGCAATAACAAAAAAATATAAGATGGAGGAGGAGAGCAAGAAAAAGAGAAGGAGGAGAAGGAGGAGTGACAGGAAAAATAAATAGCAGATTTAGGTCTCTCACAGGAAAAAAAATTGAAAAATGAATTAAAAACACATGATGAAGAAATTGCTTCCACGAAACAAGAGCACTGGGCAAAAATGCAAGAGCTCTGGGAGATGATGAGATAATGGAAAGAAATGAAATGTGAGCTGGCAAAGCTCAGGAATTATGAGAAAAAAAATATCAGAGAAATGATAGTTACAATAGAAGAAAAACAAGGGAGAGCAGACAAGACAGACTATTGAAAACATCTATGCTAATACTCATATGTGTATTGTTATTTATATTTTATCTGTATTTTCTTTTATCCCCCACATTTGTATCTCCCTGTATGTCTTCCTGATATCAGGCTTTCCTTGTGGCTCAGCTGGTAAAGAATCTGCCCACAATACAGGAGACCTGGGTTTGATCCCTGGGTTGGGAAGATCCCCTGAAGAAGGGAAAGCTACCCACTCCAGTATTCTGGCCTGGAGAATTCTATGGACTATAGTCCATGGAATTGCAAAGCATTGGACATGACTGAGTGACTTTCACTTCACTTTATATCTTTTGGTTGTTGTTGTTTGTAAGAAAACACTGTTGAAAACACAGTAAAGTATAAAATATGAAGTGGTGATTAAAAAAAAAAAAGCAAAGAAGATTTAGAGAGAAAAGAGAAGATACAGAAGACAGGGAAAGAAGGACTTTGAAATTTCCAATGGAGAAAAACAAAACAAGAGGTCAGTAAATATTTACAATTGACTTTCTTGAAGTTAAAAGAAAAAAAAAAAAACCTTTGAACCTACACAAATACACATCATGTCCTGGGGAAACTGAGATAGGAAAGACAGCATAGAATTATAATGAGGTAAGTAAGCTGAATTTTGAAGACAGAAAGAAAACCTCAAGGAGTAAAGCAAAATGGAATTACCCCTAAGGAAGGAAAGCATCAGGCTGTTCTCAGACTTCTCGACAGTGAAAGCCTAACTAAGAGAATGTGAACAAAATTTAACAAAAAATGTCAAAGAAACAAAGCATGATGAAAGATCTTACACTTCCTAAAAGTGATGTTCAGTATAAGGCAACATTTTGACACATTAAACATCAGATATTCTTCAAGAATGTTGCTCTCATGAGACTTCTTGAGGATTCTCATAAAGAACTTCAATTAGACAAATGGAAAGTAAAAAATGAATATAAGAGTGCTGCTGACGAGCACTGAATCTCTAACTTGATCTGTCTAAAACAATGAACTAAGAGTGGGGATTAGGATGACAGAACAGAGAGTTGTATACTCGGATGATATAGAAAATGTTACAACAAAAATTAGAAGTGGAAGGAGGAAAGGAGTTTTAATGAATTATTTCTCCTCATTTTAAATAATGGTGGTGGAAGGTGTCAAAGTGACAAACGAATCAAATATAGTTAGGACCACAAACTTAAATACTAAGAAAGATAATACAGTTGGTAAAAATCAGATGGTAGAGGAGAAAGAAAGGAAATTGCATGCAGTAAGAAATTAATAGAAACCAGAGAAGTAAACGAATACAAAATGACAGACTATAATTATGTCAATAATGACTAAACTCACTTATTAAAAGAAAAAGCTTTCATATCAGATCACATATTAAAGCCCTATTTTATGTTGTATACAAGAGCCACACCTAAAACAAATGAGTCATAAAGGCTGAAAATAAAACAATTAGTAAACATAGTCCAAGCCAGTGAAAACAAAAGAAAGCAGGGGTTGTAATTTTACTCTCTGGCAAATTGAACTCAGACCTCAAAGCATTAAATAAAGAATGGTACATTTTAATGCTAAAATGTATGCTTCGTAATAGTTATGAATACCTGTGCATCAAATAACATAGAATCAATATTCAGTGTCAAAAAGACAGCATAGGAAATGTCAAAAAAGTAGAAGAGATTTGCAGTGAGTGATTTTAATGACTATTTCATAATTCATGACAATTGCCTGAAGAGAAAGAAGAAAATCTTTTTCAAAAAGTGAGGGGAGGAGTCAAGAAAGAAAATATTAAAACTTTATCCTAAGGATCTTGCGTCAAAAGAATATCCAAACAGAAATTGCAGAATACATAGAAAAGAAAAACAAAAATATTATAGATTACACCTCAAAACTCATGCATTTTTGGGCTTAATGCTCAGAGTGGCTAACGAACACTAATGCATTATTTTATAATTTTTGAACTTTGACTCAACTGAATGGATTATGTAGTCAACAAAAATTTCAAACTTCTGTTTTTAAAAACTATGAATATTTTTCCATATCTGAATAAAAAGTTTTCCATAAATATTTCTGCTGACAAACATTGATGAGGGATTAACCCTTTGTACAGCCTTCACCAGAATTCATTGGTGAATGATCTAGGTTGGTTCAGCTGACTTTAGATGTACTTCACTAAAGAGCCTGAATTATTGCCCTTGATTTGCACATGAGACAATGAAGTGGGAAGAAAATGACCAAGCCAACAGCAGGACATAAGTCTTTCCTACAGACTATGCCATTTAGTCCATGAAATCTGGGCAAGTTACTCAGTTCAGGCTGCTGTAACAAAGTACCATTGACTGGGTGGCTTATAAACAACAGGAACTTCTCAGAGTTCTGGAGGTTGCAAGTCCGAGGTCAGAGTGCCAGCCCTGATGAGTTCTGGTGAAGGCTCTCTCTTGAGCTGCAGACTGCTGAGTTCTTGTATCCTTGACTTAGAGCAGAGAGGGGAAGCAAGCTCTCTTGTGATTTTTAAAAGGTACTAATGCCATTCATGAGGGCTCCAGCTTCAGGACCTCATCTAATCCCAATAAATTCTTAAAGGCCCCACCTCCTAATATCATCACACTGGGGAGTTATGAATTTGGGGATGGGGGACACAAACATTCAGGACATAACACGAGCATTCTCTTTTTAAAAAAAAAATGATCATTGGTCTTGTTATTTTTAAACTAGAATGACAAAATTTTTTCCTAAGGGTTTTTGAAAAGAAAAGTTAGATGACAGATATAAAATAGTTGACAGTACACTATTAAACAGTGAATCTTCTCTGCTTAGGCACATAAGGAAAAGTCAGCTTTTGCACTGGGACATTGGGTTTTGGAAAGATTTGAGAAATATTAATTAGACATTCTATGTAGTAGGCACTATTCTAGACCCAGAGGATACAGCTATGAATAAAACAGATTAAAAACTCATGGAATCTAATTCCTCAATGTAAGTGACATCTATCAACCTGCCATTTTAAAAATTTTAAAGTGTTACATGAGGAGCTTCCCTAATATCCCTAGTCATCTCTGCAACCGCGAGAAAGGGTCAAGGGCATTGCTTCAGACCCTGATGGTTCTACTTTAGACACTGGGTATTATTTGTTACAGAACCTTTCTAGAGTGGCTGACAGAGATTCTGCTTGTCTTGAAAGCCAATTCCAGGTAAGGGAACTTAAATTTCCCAAGGACATACTTGAAAAACAAATGTCTTCTTCATACAGTAAATCTCATTTCAACAATAACAAGTAGAATTAAAGCATAACATTTCTGGCCATTCAGTGGCTATGAAAAGAAGCATGAAACAAACTAGAAACAAACTAAAATGCAACTAGATGACACAAAGTATCTTCTGTCCTCCAGGAAAGCATTCTATACCTTTCTGAGAAAATTACCCTTATAGAACCAAAGACGACAAAATATGACTTACTATTTCTTTCTTGAGAGTCCTTGACATTTTGCTTTATTTAACTGACAAGGATAAACTGAGTTGGGAAAGAAGTTGTAGTTCCCTATTCAGGGAGCATCTGGATGAGGTCAGTAGTACAGAAAGCACCCAAATGTGTAACAAATGTGTATTTTCAACCTGTGCAAAAAAGAAGGAATTTCTGAAATATAATATTGTAATCAGAAATCTTGTCTCCGATTAGTATGCATAAAAATTCAACTTGTGCCCCACTCATGATTTCAGGCATTATCAGATAAGGAATCACTTAGATTCCCAGGGCACATCTGTAGAGCTCATTCAGGAGAGCAAAAGACAAATATGATGGAAAAACTTCTCCCCCAAGCCCTAAATCAAACAATCTAAACTCTACACTTACTGAAAAGTGCTTTTTTTTTTTTTTAAGGAGTGAGAAATAAAAATTCTGGCATAGTCATGATTAGTCATAGCCATTTCCAATGGTTGTACCGCCAACCCTTTTTCCTTAAGTAAATTAATCTGAGTTCTCTATAAACAATTACAAAGATGCTTATCTTTGGTGAGAGTTTCCCTTCACTGATTCAAATTTTGTCATTGAAATGACCTCCCAGAAACCAGCAGTCTCCAATCATGAGGGTGGGATGTCTTTTACATAGTTCTTGATCAAATCAAGAGAAAAACTTTCCTAAAGATTTTGGTTATGTATTAAGGTAGAATTTTAAGACACATATCTTTCCTCCTCCCTGCTCACTTCAGGTTTATATATTATAGTTAAATGACAAAATAAGGTTGATTGAACCAAATAAAAACTGTCACTGGCCCACAAAATGATCTAGAAAATTTTACTCTGTACTAAGCAGAAATCTATTCTTAAAATTGAAGGGCATCAGAAGCCAAATGATTTTTCATGTCTGATGGTTAGGCAACCACATTAAACATATTTTTGAGTAAGCAAGAATACTTGGCAAATAAAGGGTAAATGAAGAATTGGGCAACATTTTGGGAAAAACAAGAGGCATTTATTTCAGTAAATATACAATCTTGCTAGCATATTGATTCCTTATTCTAGTGATTGAAATCCTGAGTTGTGTGCCTATAAGTTACTCCAGCAAGTGGGCATAGAGGGACTCAACTCAATATAATAATGGCCATATATGACAAACCCACAGCAAAGATCATTCTAAAAGGTAAAAAACAAGCATTTACTCTGAGATCAGGAACAAGACTAGGATGTACACTCTCACCACTCTTTTTCAACATAATTTTGGAAGCCCTAGACTTGGCTATCAGAGAAGAAAAATAATACATAAAAGGACTACAAATTGGAAAAGCAGTAAAAGTGTCATTGCTTACAGATGACATGATACTAAATACAGAAAATCCTTAGGATGCCACCAGAAAACTACTAGAGCTAATCAATGAATTTGGTAAATTGCAGGATATCAAATTAATGCACAGAAATCTCTTGCATTTCTATACTCTAACAATTAAAAATCAGAATGAGAAAGTAAGGAAACAGTCCTATTTATCATCACAACAAAATGAATAAAATACCTAGGAATAAACCTACATAAAGAGGCAAAACACCTGTACTCAGAAACTATAAAAAACTGATGAAAGAAGTCAAAGATGATACAAACAGATGGAGAGATATACCATGTTCTTGGATTGGAAGAATCAGCATTGTGAAACTGACTATACTACCCAAAGCAATCTACAGATTCAGTGTAATCCCTCTCAAATTACAATGGCATTCTTCACAGAATTAGAATAAAAAAATTTACAATGTTTATGGAAACACAAAAGACCCTGCACAGCCAAAGCAATCTTGAAAAAGAAAAAGAGAGCTGGAGGAATCAGGCTTCCTGATTTCATACTATACTACAAAGCTACAGTAACCAAGACAGTCTGGTACTAGCACAAAAACCAGAAAAGAAGATCAATGATACAGGATAAAAATCCCAGGGATAAACCTATAGACCTATGGTCACCTAATCTATGACAAAGGAGGCGAGAATATACAATGGAGAAAAGACAGCCTCTTCAATAAGTGGTGTAGGAAAAACTGGACAGCTACCTGTAAAAGAATGAAATTAAAACACTTCCTAACACTATACACAAAAATACCCCAAAATGGATTAAAGACCTAAATGTAAGACTGGACACCATAAAACTCTTTGTTGTTGTTTAGTTGCTAAGGTGTGTCCAGCTTTTTGTGATCCCGTGGGCTATAGTATGTCAGGCTTCCTGATCCTTCACTATCTCTTAGAGGCAAACATAGGCAGAACACTCTTTCACCAAGATCTTTTTTGACCCATCTCCTATAGTAATGGAAATTAAAAAACAAAAAAACAAAAAACAAATAAGACCTAATTAAACTTAAAAGCTTTTGCACAGCAAAAGAAACATAAACAATATGAAAAGGCAACCCTCAGAATGAGAGAAATAATTCCAAGTGAAGCAGCGGACAAAGGATTAATTTCCAGACTATACAAACAGCTCATGAAGCTCAATATCCAAAAAACAAACTCAGTCAAAAAATGGGCAGAACACCTAAAAAGACATTTATCCAAAGAAGACATAAAGATGGCCAAAGGCACATGAAAAGACGCTCAACATCATTAATTCTCTGAAAAATGCAAATCAAGCTACAATGAGGTATTGTCTCACACCAATCAGAATAGTTGCTGTTGTTATTCAGTTTGTAAGTCATGGCTAACTCTGTGATCCCATGGACTGCAGCATGCCAGGCTCCTCTCTCATCCACTCTCTCCCAGAGTTTGCTCAATCATGTTCACTGAGTTGGTGATGCAATTTAACCATCTCATACTTTGCCACCCGCTTCTCCTTTTGCCTTCAATCTTTCCCAGAATCAGGGTCTTTTCCAGTGAGTCAGCTCTTTTTATTAGGTGGCCAAAATAATGCAGCTTCAGCTTCAGCAACAGTCCTTCTAATGAATATTCAGGGTTGACTTCTTCTAGGATTGTTAAAAAGAGGTGGAAGAATACATAGAAGAACTATACAAAAAAGATCTTCACGACCCAGATAACCATGATGGTGTGATCACTCACCTAGAGCCAGACATCCTGGAATGAGAAGTCAAGTGGGCCTTAGGAAGCATCACTAAGAACAAAGCTAGTAGAGGTGATGGAATTCAAGTTGAGCTATTTCAAATCCTAAAAGATGATACTATGAAAGTGCTGCACTCAATATGCCAGCAAATTTGGAAAACTCAGTAGTGGCCACAGGACTAGAAAAGGTCAATTTTCATTCCAATCCCAAAGAAAGGCAATGCCAAAAAATGCTCAAACTACAACACAATTGCACTCATCTCACACGCTAGTAAAGTAATGCTGAAAATTCCCCAAGACAGGCTTCAACAGTACATGAAAAGTGAACTTACAGATATTCAAGCTGGACTTAGAAAAAGCTGAGGAACCAGAGATCAAATTGCCAACAGCTGTTGGATCATCAAAAAAGCAAGATAGTTGCAGAAAAACATTTATTTCTGCTTTATTGACTAGGCTGAAGCCTTTGACTGTGTTCAGTTCAGTTCAGTCGCTCAGTCGTGTCCGACTCTTTGTGACCCCATGAATTGCAGCACTCCAGGATTCCCTGTCCATCACCAACTCCCAGAGTCCACTCAAACCCATGTCATCAAGTCGGTGATGCCATCCAGCCATCTCATCCTCTGTTGTCCCCTTCTCCTCCTGCCCCCAATCCTTCCCAGCATTAGGGTCTTTCCCAATGAGTCAACTCTTTGCATGAGGTGGCCAAATTATGTTGTGGATCACAACAAACTGGAAAATTCTTCAAGAGATGGGAATATCAGACCACCTGACCTGTCTCTTGAGAAATCTGTATGCAGATCAAGAAGCAACAGTTAAAACTGGACATGGAACAACAGACTAGTTACAAATTGGGAAAGGAGTACATCAAGGCTGTATATTGTCATCCTGCTTATTTAATTTATATGCAGAGTACATCATGAGAAATGCTGGGCTGGATGAAGCAAAGGCTGGAGTCAAGGTTGCTGAGAGAAATATTAATAACCTCAGATATGCAGATGACGCCACCCTTATGGCAGAAAGTGAAGAAGAATTAAAGAGCTTCTTGATGAAAGTGAAAGAGAGTATAAAAGTTGGCTTAAAACTCAACATTCAGAAAACTAAGATCATGGCATCCAGTTCCATCACTTCATGACAAGTAAATGGGGAAACAATGGAAACAGTGACACACTTTATTTTGAGGATGCTCCAAAATCACTGCAGATGGTGACTGCAGCTATGAAATTAAAAGATGCTTGCTCCTGGGAAGAAAAGTTATGACCAACCTAGACAGCATATTAAAAAGCAGAGACATTACTTCACCAACAAATATCCATCTAGTCAAAACTGTGGTTTTTCCAGTTGTTATCTATGGATGTGAGAGTTGGACTATAAAGAAAGCTGAATGCTGAAGAATTGATGATTTTGAACTGTGGTGTTGGAGGAGATTCATGGGCGTCCTTTGGACTGTAAGAAGATTCAACCACTCCATCCTAAAGGAAATCAGTCTTGAATATTTATTGGAAGGACTGATGCTTAAGCTGAAACTCCAATACTTTGGCCACTTGATGTGAATAACTGACTCATTTGAAAAGACCCTGATTCTGGGAAAAGATTGAAGGCAGGAGAAGAAGGGGACAACAGAGGATAAGATGGTTAGATGGCATCATTGACTCAATGGACATGAATTTGAGTAAACACTAAAAACAGAACTACCATATGACCCAGAGACCCCACTACTGGGCATATATCCTGAGAAAACCTTCATTCAAAATGACATATAAATCCCAATATTCTTTGCCGCACTATTTACAATAGTAGGACATGGAAACAACCTAAATATCCAAAGACAGATGAGTGGATAAAAATGTGGTATGTTTATAAATGGAATACTGAGCCATAAAAAGGAATGGAATTGGGTCATTTGCAGAGATGTGGATAGACCTAGAGTCTGTCATATAAAGTGAAGTAAGTCAGAAACAGAAAAACAAATATATTAATGCATACATGTGGAATCTAAAAAAATGGTACAGATCAACCTGTTTCCAGGGCAGAAACAGAGACACAGACGTAGAGAACAGGGGTGGAGGGAATGGGGCAGGGGGATGAACTGGGAGATTAGGGTTGCTAATATACATATATATATATATATATATATATATATATATATATATATATATATATATATACTACCATGTATAAAACGGATAGCTAGTGAGAACCTACTATATAGCACAGGTCGCTCAGCTCAGTGTTCTGTGGTGACCTAGATGATTGAGATAGGGGTTGGAGGTGGGAGGAAGTCCAAGATGGTGG
The DNA here is from genome assembly GCA_007570785.1 of Antilocapra americana. NCBI lineage: Eukaryota > Metazoa > Chordata > Mammalia > Artiodactyla > Antilocapridae > Antilocapra > Antilocapra americana. The sequence continues at coordinate 33,853,604 of ML661885.1, forward strand.
GGATATACATATACATATAGCTGATTCACTTAGTTGTACAGAAACTAATATAATGAAACTAACACAATGTTGTAAAGCAATTATACTAAAAAAAAAAAATCCAAGGCCAACTTGCACAGTCAGAATGAGATCCAAAAGTCTATAAGCAATAAATGCTGGAGAGGAAGTGAAGAAAAGGGAACCCTCTTACACTGTTGGTGGGAATGCAAACTAGTGCAGCCACTATGGAGACCAGTATGGAGATTCCTTAAAAAACTGGAAATAGAATTGCCATATGACCCAGTAATCCTACTGCTGGGCATACATACCCAGGAAACCAGAATTGAAAGAGACACTTGTACTCCAATGTTCATCGCCACATTGTTTACAATAGCCAGGACATGGAAGCAACCTAGATGTCCATCAACAGAGGAATGGATAAGGAAGCTGTGGTACATATACACAATGGAATATTACTCAGCCATTAAAAAGAATTCATTTGAATCAGTTCTACTGAGGTGGATGAAACTGGAGCCTATTATCCAGAGTGAAGTAAGCCAGAAGGAAAAACAATACAGTATACTAACGCATATATATGGAATTTAGAAAGATGGCAGCGAGAACCCTATATGCGAGACAGCAAAAGAAACGTAGATGTGTAGAACAGTCTTTTGGACTCTATGGGAGAGGGCAAGGGTGGGATGATATGGGAGAATGGCATTGAAACATGTAAATTATCATATGTGAAATCAATCGTCAGCCTAGGTTTGATGCTTGATACAGGGTTCTCAGGGCTGGTGCACTGGGATGACCCAGAGAGAAGGAATTGGGAGGGAGGTGTGAGGGGGGTTCTGTAAGGGGAACACATGAATACCCATGGCAGATTCATGTCAATGTATGGCAAAACCAACACAATAATGTAAAGGAAATAAAAAATAAATAAAATAAAATAAAAAAGAATGAGAAGTATTTCCTCTATTAGTGACATTGAAATATCACAAATTAAAAGGATACATAATAATACATCACCAACTCAAACAAAGTTAGCTCTCTGACTGAGTTTTTAATTCCTATAGAGACAATTATAATTCATTTGATCACTATACCCTATAGCATGTCATTTTACTGAACAAGTGAACCAGATCCTTCAGGCTTTGCTTATGATGGAAATTAGATCCCAGAACTGAAACATATTTACATACTTATCACCAGTTTCAAAACATTGTTGTACCAGGAAGATAATATTAAACAGACTTACATTTGTGTCTCTCAATGTTGACATTGCTTTTTAAAGCTCTCATATCAAAAAATGACTACAATAATAGTTTCAAATGTTAAATAATAACAAAATTCATTTTAATAAAAAATTAGGAAAATAAGCTAAAAGCTCTGCACATTTACCAGTTAGTTAACACCTTATTAGTAAGGTCAGACAATAATTGAATCCAAATAGTTGTTATAATAATCATGAACATTTGTGTTGAGCATAAATAGGTTAAAAATAGGTCATAAAATTTTCTAATCTCTTAAATTTTCTTCACAGCACACAATCACAACATCAAATTGTCCTGCAGAGAAATCTTTAAAATCTCCTTTACAATACATACAGAACAAGTTCTTGGCTATTAGAGAAAACATGCAAGTAGCTATTTAAGCTGAAAATTGTTTCCATCGACATGATGATAGGATATGTTGACCAGAAATTTTAATTTGCATCTCTTTTCTATGTGACAGCTTTTCAAAATCTTTGAGTTGAAGAACAAATAGGTAGATAACAATCTGGAGGCTTTTGAGTCATTTAATACATCAGTAAAATGTTTTATTTATGATATGTTTATCAATGCCTTTTCTTAAAATTATCATTTTACCAATGCTTTATCTTTTTGCCAAAATGCTCTGAAAATCTTATCTTGGAGTAGTTTTAGTTTGCATCAAATTTACAGTGACTCAGAGTCTGGGTGCAGATATCTTAAGAGTTGAGAGAGCCAGATTTATAAAGCCAATGACCTTCTGTGATGCACAAGGCCAATCTATACTTTAAGACATATATTTAATTGTTTTGGTTATTTTAATGCTATGCTATCAATGCTTTTTCAGTCATCTAAAATCATCAGCATAAAACATTTCTATTGTACTAACCTCTGCTCTAGAAGATATGTATGAAGGCCTATTCTTTGAAAAGAACCTTCAGAACTGTAACCAATATATTCTGTTGAAAACCATATAAAGAACTTTAATATTTTAGAAGAACTGTTAATTTTTTAAAAACATTAATATGATCTTTTTTCCTTATCAATCAATTAATACTTTCTGGGTACTCCATATGTTTGAGTAGTTTTCTTTCTTAACTAAAACATACGATTTGGAAAATGAAATTACTCAAAACAAGTGCTCTTGAGTTAATCAATGAGTTATGAGGGGTCAGGAATTATGGTGATTGGAAATAGTTTTGGGAAGGATAATTATTAAAGCACTGTTCCTCAATAACAAATAATAGCCTAAAATATTTAACAAAATGGGAAGTATTTATAACAATAAAAGATGAATACAGAATATGTATAATACAATCTAAAAACTAGACCAAAATAAACTAGAACATTAACAATCATGATCTCTAGGTTATGGGAGGGGTGATTTTTATTTTCTCTATACTATTCAGTGGCCGTGAGTTTGAGCAAACTCCAGGAGATAGTGAAGGACTGGGAAGCCTTGGTGTGCTGCAGTCCATGAGGTCACAAAGAGTTGGACGAACTTAGTGACTGAACAACAAACAATATACTACATCTCATTTCTATTTCTGTGTAGCAATTTAAAAAATAGACTTAGCTATGTCTTAATTCTACCACTTACTTGGATGAGTCAAATAATCTCTTAAAATCTTCTTTTCTTAGCATATGTTAATAAAAAGGAAAGTAATGTCTACCTTATAGGGTTGTTGTGATGCCTCAATGAAACATTCAGAGAAATGCTTAACGCTATGCTTTACCCTTGTAAGTGCAAAATAAATTCTAACTAGTATGATTACGTACTTTACCAAAAGAGATTAATACATCTACAAAATATTTACCACTTTAAAGTGAAAGTGTTAGTCACTCAGTTGTGTTCAACTCTTTGCAACCCCATGGAGTGTAGCCTGCCAGGCTCTTCTGTCCATGGAATTCTCCAGGCAAGAAGACTGAAGTTGGTAGCCATTTCCTTCTCAAGGGGATCTTCCCAACCTAGGGATTGAACCTGGGTCTCCTGCATTGCAGGTAGATTCTTCATCACCTGAGCCACCAGGGAAGCCCCATTTACCACTTTAAATCATCCTCAAATACAAAGAATATTTTTAATCTAGGTGATATCTAAATAATAAAAGTGACCACCTTAATTCAGGAAAATTATATGCATTTTTAAATTATTCTAAGCCAATATTATAGATCTATTATACTATGTATATACAATACACAATTTTTTATGTTGGTATAACAATACACATGGGGCTTCTCTGGTGACTGGGGCTTCCCTGGTGGTTCAGCTGGTAAAGAACCCATCTGCCAATGCAGGAGACACAAGAGACACAGCTTTCATCCCTGGGTTGGAAGATCCCCTGGAGAAGAAAGTGGCAACCTGCTCCATTATTCTTGCCTGGAAAACTGCATGGACAGAGGAGCCTGGTGGGCTACAGTCCATGGGGTTGCAGAGATGGACACAACTGAGCGTACAGGCAGACACTTACAACAATATACTTATAGTTTGTACTATTTCAGAAGCATGTATGTTTGTATGTATATGTGTTCCTTAATACTATGACATAAAGTTAAAATTACTATCTAAAATTTCTAGGTTTTCATTATATTACAAAGCCAACTCTATAAAATTTAAAAGGTAGTTATAGAAACACATAAGTATACTGTATTGTTGTTTTTCCTTCTGGCTTACTTCACTCTGGATAATAGGCTCCAGTTCCATCCACCTGAGTAGAACTGATTCAAATGAATTTTTTTTAATGCTGAGTAATATTCCATTGTGTATATGTACCACAACTTTCTTACAATAATACAGCTTTCTTACAATAATACAGCTTTCTTCAACAATACAGTATACTAACGCATATATATGGAATTTAGAAAGATGGCAGCGAGAACCCTGCATGCGAGACAGCAAAAGGAACGCAGATGTATAGAACAGACTTGTGGACTCTGTGGAAGAGGGCAAGGGTGGGATGATATGGGAGAATGGCATTGAAACATGTTAATTATCATATGTGAAATCAATCACCAGCCCAGGGTTGATGCTCGGGGCTGGGGCACTGAGATGTCCCAGGGGGAGGGAATCGGGAGGGAGGAGGGAGGGGTGTTCTGGAGGGGGAGCATATGTAAACCCATGGCGGTTTCATGTCAATGTATGGCAAAACCAACACAATAAAGTAAAGAAAATTTAAAAAAAAAAAGAAACACATAAATATATAAATGTTTTAAAATTTCCAAAACTTTAGAAAATCTCTATTTAGACATGAAAAACAATTATCTCTGTGTTATATTAAATCATAAATAATTCATAAAACTAACCATGAATTATTTATGGCCTTACTGAAAATTTTTCAGGATAATAAAATAAGAGGTATGTTCTGGAAATATAGCTGAGTAGCCAGAATTTTAGTTTCTGTGTGAGCTGAAACTTTGAAAAGAGAAGTTTAAAAGACTGAACTTAGCTTTCAAATTCTGCAACCAGAACACTTAGAAAGTTTGTTATTTTTAAAGTAGACTTACCTACTTGGCTATTCAGAGAAGATTGGCCCATATGTGTCTGAGGGATAAAATATGAAATTTAATTTTCCTCTGCTTTTGATAGCAGAATGGGGCCTCACAGAATTAGAACCAGAAATTACATTACAGTCAGCATCCAACAATCTATCTATCACTCCTGCCACCCATCATCCAGCCATTTATTCATTTATTCATTCCTTCTCTAAATTTTATTAGTAGTTGAGCTCTTTTAATATGACATGCATTCTACTAATATGACATGCTTCCTGTTCATAAAGGTGAATAAGGGGGACAAGGTACCTGATCCCAGGGGACTTACTTTCTCTCAGAGGCATCATTGTTGTTCTTTCCCTAAGTTGTGTCTTACCCTTTGCGACCCCATGGACTACAGTATGCCAGGTTCCTCTGTCTTCCACTATCTCCCAGAGTGTTCAAATTAATGTCCACTGAGTCAGTGATGCTATTTAACCACCTCATCCTCTGCCACTCCCTTCTTTTGCCTTCAATCTTTCCCAGCATCAGGGCCTTTCTCAATGAGTCACCTCTTTGCATCAGGTGGTCAGAGTTTTGAAGCTTCAGCTTCATCATCAGTCCTTTGATGAATGAATATTCAGGTTTGATTTCCTTTAAGATTGACTGGTTTGATCTCCTTGCAGTCCAAGGGGACTCTCAAGAGTCTTCTCCAGCACCACAATTTGAAAGCATCGACTCTCGATGCTCAGTCTTCTTTATGGTCCAACTCTCACATTCATACATGACTACTGGAAAAATCAGTAGCATTGACTATATTGACCTTTATCAGTAAAGTGATGTCTCTGCTTTTTAATATGCTGTCTAGGTTTGTCATAGGTTTCCTTCCAAAAGTAAGTGTCTTTTAATTTCAGGGATGCAGTCACCATCCACAGTGACTTTGGAGCCCAAAAAAAGTCTGTCACTGTTTCCATTTTTTCCCCATCTGTCTGCCATGAAGTGATGGGACCAGATGCCATGATCTTAAGTTTTTGAATGCTGAGTTCTAAGCTAGCTTTTTCACTCTCCTCTTTCACCCTCATCAAGAAGCTCTTTAATTCTTCTTCACTTTCTGCCATTAGGGTGGTATCATTTGCATATCTGAGGTTGTTGATATTTCTCCCAATAATCTTGATTTCAACTTGTGATTGATCCAGCCCAGCTTTTCACATGAGGTATTTTGAATAGAAGTTACATAAACAGGGTTACAATACACAGCCTTGACGTACTTGTTTCCCAACTAGGAACCAGTTAGTTGTTCCATGTCCAGTTCTAATGATTGCTTCTTGACCTGCATACAGGTTTCTCAGAAGGAGGGTATGGTGGTCTGGTATTCCCATCTCTTTAGGAATTTTCTACAGTTTGTCATGATCCACACAGTCAAAGGCTTTCAAATAGTCGATGAAGCAGAAGTAGGTGTTTTTCTGGAATTCCCTTCCTTTCTCCATGATCCAACCGAGTTCCTCTGCCTTTTCTAAACATCTGGAAGTTCTTGGTTCACATACTGCTTGAAGGATTTTGAGCATGACCTTACTAGCATATGAAATGAGCACAATAGTACAGCAGTTTGAATATTTTGTGGCATTGCCTTTCTTGGGGACTGGAATGAAAACTGACCTCTTCCAGTCCTGTGGCCACTCACTGCTGTTTTCCAAATTTGCTGGCATATTGAGTGCAGCACTTTCACAACATCATCTTTTAGGATTTGAAATAACTCAGTTGGAATTCCATCACCTCCACTAGCTCTGTTCGTAGTGATGCTCCTGAGGCTCACTTGACGTCAGACTCCAGCATGTCTGGCTCTAGGTGAGTGACCACACCATCATGGTTATCTGGGTCATTAAGATCTTTTTTGTATAGTTCTTCTGTGTATTCTTACCGCCTCTTATTAATCTCTTCTGCTTCTGTTAGGTCCTTACTGCTTCTGTCCTTTATCTTGTCCATCCTTGCATGAAATGCTCCCTTGTTAGCTCCAATTTTCTTGAACAAACAAATGGATATAATAAGAGCTATTAAAGAAATTAACAAGGTGACATGAAATATATATATATATCATATATGTTTGTTTGGGTTGGGGCTAGGATGGAAGATATTTCAGATAAGGTTGTCTGAGAAGTTTCACTGAGTTGTGACCTAAGGGAGAAGATAGAGCCAGCCAGAAAGAGCTGGAGCAAGAACATTCCAGAGAGGGAAAACCACATGGGCTTGGAGAGTAATCATGATACAATATTAAGTGAAACAGAATGCTAAACTGATTTATTCATACAATGGGCCATAGTTAAAGAAATGTATTGGATTATTGTGCATCAACATGGAGAAATCTCAAAAATACCATGAATGGAGAAAGGAAGATTCAAAATGATATTCCTCAAGATATTTATCTATGAGACTGTTAAAGCACAAAACATATATCTATTTGTTTATATACATATATACTATAAAGCTTATATAAATGATTGCAGTGTATACTGATTTCAGGATTTTGCTTAATTCCAGGGAAAAAGAGGGAAAAAAATGGAAAGCAGGGCTTTAAAATGCTTGTTTCTTTAAAAGAAATAAATCTGAAGCAAAAAAACTCAAGTCAGGGGATGGTTACAGGTGTTGGACTTTTTACTCTTTTCTGTATGTTTTAAAAAAATGAGGATTAGAAAATTTAAATAAAGTACACCACAAATCGTCTAACAAAACTAAAATCAAATACTGACAGTATAATCTTGATATTCAAAAAATGAAATGACATATTCTCAAATGTTGATAGTCATCATCTCTGTGTGGTGGGGTTGTCAATAATTTCTGCTTTCCTTATTCTTTGCTCCAAATAGCAGTATGCTGCATGGATTAAGAATGTAGGAAATGATACTGACCACATGAGAAGTGAGTAGTAAAGAGGTATATTGTGGAGGAAGAACAAATAATTTAGAGCCATTCTGTCATTTTGGTTGTTGAGACAATGTCATGTAGCCTTACCCCCTAGTATGTTTCACAGTCTTTTTAAAACACGCTTATTCATTTGTTATTTTTCAAACAACTTTACTGAGGCATAATTGATATAAAATGTGCTGCCTATATTTAAATCATACAGTTTGATACATTTTCATATGCACACCTCCCATGAAATCATCACAATCGCCTCCTGAACACATACATAAACTCCAAACATTTCTTTATATCTCTTTACCTTCTCTTCCTTTCATCCTCTTCCCTTCTCTGAAACCACTGATCATTTTACAGATTTATATATAGATGGAATCAGAGACCAAGAACTGTTTTGGTCTTGCTTCTTTTACTTAGCATCATTATGTTGAGATTTATACATGTTATCACATGTGTTAATAGCTCATTACTTTTTATTGATGAATTGTATTCCATTGTATGGATATATCATAATTTATTTATTAATTGTTGATGGACATTGGATTGTTTTCAGTTTTTGGCTATTTCACATAAAACTGCTATAAACATTTATGTGCATGTATTTGTAAAGGCTTATTTTTTCTTTTCTCTTGAGTAAATACAATCTATTTTTATTTAATATGTAATACATATTTATATTATAAAACTTACTTCCAAAGTAGATCTTCCATCTCACTTGAGATTATTCTTTGTTATTTTGAGTTCCCATGGTGAAAATACTTTCCATTAAATTAAACCAAAATGTCCATGTCCTCAAATTGATTTACTTAATTAAATTCATTCTTTCCCCATTCATGCTTATACTTGATAAACATCTCTTAGCTATCATTGTGCCTTTAGTCACTACTCTGTTAAACAAATTTCATAGCTAAGATTCTTGATTGTTTTCTTGTATGAGTTAGTCCTTTTGGTTTTTCAATCTCATGGTTATTCTGATTGATATTTATCAAAATAAATAATATTTGTCTTGTTACAGTGACAAAGCTGATTCTAGAACACATATTTACATTTGAAGGGGAATGGACTTGTTAATCCTTTATCCTATAATTAAACTTAGCTCCTACCTCTAGTACTGGCAAGCTAGCCAATCCTGGGTTTCCCTCCCTGGAGCAGACTTCCAAGTGCACAGATGGAGCATCCACAAAACACTCTCTCAGCTGCCTGGCAGATCTCAGGAGTAATGGGTCCCATGGAGCATGGTGAGATATGTGGTACATTTTTGAAACTCTCCATTCAAATATTTTTTTTCTCTTCCCCTGGGTGAAAAGTAAGAAGCAGTGGAATGTTCATCTCGGTGGAATCCTTCAACAGAGAAACAGAAGAATATGGAATAAATGTCCTTTCTTCACCCAGTAAGAGTTTCATACAGTTCATGGGGCCCGTCACCTTTCAGAGTCAGGGAATGTTGAGTTTCCATCTTATGCAGCGGTTGCCTGAGTCTGTGTTCCTTCATACTTTGTCTCTTGAAGTCAAGGTCCTGGTTCTTTCTCTTTGCCTTCCAACTCTAGGTAGAGTACTCAGCACCACAGAACATGGAGTGACTTTAAAGTGATTTTATTCTTGAATAAAGAGGATGTGGCAAAGAATAGAGATAGAGGAATGTGTCCTTGGTTGTCCTGCCAGGAGGCAAAGTGCTAATCTTAACAAAACATTCCTCTGCTTTCAAAGCTTTCCCTTGGCGCTGGAGGGAACCTTTCACTTACTTTTACATTCATTGAGAACTTCCAAGAATGAGTGTGTTTCTTTTTCCTTTACACGTGAAGATAGCACTCCTGTTCACACGACTCTTTCTAAGCAGAGACAAGAAGATATAAAGGTTTAAAATGTGCCAATTTCAGTGTGTGAAGCTTTCATGAATTTGTTCTGCTAAAGTAGTTGATATCAATAGATTGCAAGTCCACTAGATTCCAGAGAAAGGATGCTTGTCTGTTAAGAAAACACTTCTCTGTATTGAGCCATTTTACTTCAGCTTTATTTTAATTATGTTCCAGCACCAAAATTCTATCAATATAAGAAAGTTTTTAATCCTAAGAAATGCTTTAAAAAGAAATGGGAAAAGAATCAGTATTTTGATCAAGGTTTACTTGGAATTTTCCCTTGTGAAGCTGTGATCTTCAAGTTTGGAAATTTGGGTATTATCTATCACGCAAGGATAAGTATGTGGATTATTTCTATCTCTTGAGGATCAAATGAGAAAAAGAGAAATATTACTGTGATACATCAATTTGTGTCAATTGAAGAATAGGAATGTGGAGGAGAAGTTAAATTCCAAATTTGTGTTATAATTATAATCCATTTTACATGTTATGTAGGTAGAGAGAAAACCTGATCATTTTGATTTGAAAAGCACTTTTCTTTCAATTTTTTGCATAATTTTTGAAACTGTTTTATCTCTGCTAATATCCTGAATTTTATTCAATAAGGAAATGTGATTTTCATGTTTATGGTAGCCACTATTAGGGATCAAAATAGTGCTATGGGTTGCTGTGAGTATAAAGTGGCTATTACATTCACCCACCAAAGTATTCCACATTTTGCTTTTGAGGTAAATAGTCTCATCTGGGTCATGACATTCATACAAAAACAAAGTTCTGCACTATGTCTCCTATGTCATATTATGCTTTTGCTAGGGAAGAAAAATCACAACTTGATAAATGTTAGTTCACTCATCAATTAAATAAGCTTCATCTAAAATGCTTCAGTTAGTTTTAATTGCTCATTTATAAAGTAGTCTCTAGCAAAAGTGACATTTCAGATGATAGGCATTAATGACTTACTAGGAATAGAAAAAAGGGATTCTGATCATTTTCAGATTCAAAAGCAAACAAATCTCAGGTTTTCCCCAGAAAAAGAAGTATGATATGTTATAATGTTTTCCTATACTCACTGATTGTTTTAACTACAGGAAAACATTGATGTGGATAATTCACCCACTTATGTCATGGGTACTTCCCCAGGCCAATTAAGCCTGGGAATTTAGTTAGGATACAAAGTAATCAGCAGTCTATTTTCCTGGGGTAGTGTTCCGTCTTCTCCAAGGTCTTGGTTGCTTTTAGCAACCAGATGATCCAAATTAATCTTGGTTCCCAGCTCATGCCCAGAGAGACCACATGCCACAATCCCAACAACCTCCCAAACCCTGTGGCTATTAAAGAGGCTCCCTTGAACAGCTGGGATGCTTCTTCCTCTTCATTTCTACCACTGGCATTCTTACTCTTCCCTGATGAGTACTCTTTTTTTTTTTTTTTCTTTCCATGGTGGAAAAATGCACTTGTGAGCAAGAATAGAGCAGATCTCAGGAGTTTTATTTGAAGTTAGATACCGATTTTAAGATTTGACAACTGTATTATGTGAAGATAGATGAGTCACTCGCTAATGTCTGAGTCCACACAGGCGCATCAGAATTGGTTGCTATTTGCTGTTCTGATAGAGGCAGAGACTGCATGGGAACAAGGTATTTTTGTGATGCATTGGAACTGCTATATCCCTGAGAAGGTAGAGATATTTTATTTGGTTGTTAACCTGAATCCAGGTCATTAGTTAGGAGACATAGCTATGTGGGCAAACAGGAAACATTATTCTACTTTAAAGCTGGTGCAACTAATACCTGAAGGTACTAACCTGACAAATAGTTAATACTTGTTTATATCGTGAGAGAAACTTCTACTCATGTTATGCAATAAATTTACTGCTAATGCCCTTCAAGAGGGAGTAATGACAAAGGGTTGATCCTCCATGACTTGCCACAAATGTAAACTTTTCTAACGAACTCATCTGTCTTTCAAGTATGAATCCTTTAAACGTTGTTTTTGCTATCTAAACCTATACTCAGGGCATAATAGATTTTTTTCATGGCAAACTATTTTAGCTCAATTTTTAATCACCTTTTTCTGCTACTAATAATATATAAAACGTTAAGTACACCATTGAGGAAAGTCATAGTTTTAAATTGTTCTTGGAAGATTGGCGTTGTATTGTTTCCCTTTGCCCTCTCCTACACATTCCTTTGGTTACTCTATCTAAATATGCTCTTTTTTTTTAGAAAAAACTAAAGTATAGTGATGAGAATTTTTTTAACTTAAAAATTTTCTTATTGAAGTATAGTTGGTAAAATATTCTTAACTGCACATATAGTTGGTTCACTGTATTCTCAAATTCAAATCCACAGATTACACCAATTGCAGCTCAAAAACAATAAAAATAAAATTCCATAAAGTTCCAAAAATCAAAACTTAAAATTGTCACAGTTATCCAACTAATTACATAGTATTTACATAGCACTTTTTACTGTATTAGCTACTATTTAAGTAATCCAGAGGTGATTAAAAGTATGTGGGAGGATGTACATAGGTTATATGCAAATACTATGGCTGTTTTATACAAAGGACTTGAGCATCCAAAGAGTGATGGAGACTTGAGTATCCAAGGAGTTCTGGAACCAACCTCCACCCCCCCCCCCCCCGCCCCCCGCCCCCCCCCCCCCCCCCCCGACAGATACTCAAAGACAACTGCATTTCTTAACATTCATCAAATGTCAACAGTGCCCTTAAGTATATACCCAGCTCTTAGCACTCTCCCTGGCACACACTATGTGATCCATAAATATTTGCTGCATTTTATTGAAGCATAGTCTAAACATGGAATTAAATCCGTCTAGCAAATTTGTAAATAGACAAAAGTCAATCTCTTTTTAAAAACCATCCAAATATTTATTTAAATATGCTTACTTATTTATAGCACATTTTTGTTTGGAAGTAGTCTAAGTAAATATCTCTAAACAAAAATTTAGAAACATTAACCAATTTTAGTTCTTCTACCACTTAGCTTTCAATCAATGCAAATGCAATACAATTTCAGGACAGTCATACTGAATGAATCTGGCTCACTTGTAGGCACACATTTACTTAAATGAAACTTAGGAAAATGTGACTAAAGTTATTTTATTTGAATTTATTTGAAACTAGTGTGAATTCTATTTAGTTTTAAGATCAAACATTTGGATGCTCTGATTTTTCTGTCATGTACACATGCCGTTTTTTATTTGCACATACTATTTTTTTCTCTTAGCTAAAACCAGAAATGGAAAAGGCAAAAATACCGTGAGAACAGTGGTTTTCTTGTGGTATTTCCAGCTCATTGGAAGTGGAGTATACTGGAAATCACAGGAGACAGGCCTTTCCCAGGGGGCTCTAAGTCCAGTGATGTTAATCCAAGACATTTGGTTTATTTAAAGCAGTCCTTTAAGGCTCATCTATCACTAATCTCAAGACCCTGAACAAAACCCTTAGCAGTCCAAGCAATTATACACACACTTTGGCAGTCTTTTTTCTCTATACAGAGTTATTGTCCAAAAATACACTTTCCTTTCACCAAATATATAACAGATTTTCATAACTCTGAAAGATGGGTCTCCAAGTATGGGTTTTCTTTTCATGTCCTGCGTGGAGGTTTGGACCACTTTTTCTGATAGCAGGATCGAAAACAAACTACCTTTTAATCATCAATTCTTTACCTTCCACTTTCAGTTTAGTTGGTATGCTATGACACCACCACCACTAACTCTAGGCCAGGACATGCAAAATAATTTGAAACACTAGGGTTTCTCAGCCACTAAAATTTCGATTTTTTTTTAAGTATACTTTTCTTTTGGCCAAAGAGGCAACTGAAGGACAAAAATACGTAGACAGTAAGAAGGAAGCTGAATTTGTTTCAGCAAACATTTCCCAGACACTTGCTCTGTGGCAGGGTCTAAGGATTCTAAAATGAACAGACAAAAGTAGGTGACATTTATGGATGCAGATTATTTTCTAGGAAGTCTTCTAAGCGCACGCACACACATACACACACACATATTTCCCATGTAAGGGAACACTGTAATAACAACACTATAAAGTAAATACTAGTATTGACCCTATTTTACAGAGACCACTGGGGTGCAAAGAAGTCAGTTAACCTGCTTAAAGTCATATGGGTAGAAAATGATAGGACTGAGATTAAATCCATGTGGACCATTTTTAGAAACTAAGATTTTAATCATTTAGTCTCAAAATATTAACATTTTAAGGCAAAGGCAGTGCACAATATAACATGAACAGTGGTTAAAATATAATAGAGATACAAAGTAACAATCTGAAGGGGTGGAGGATAGAGGAGAATGTCAGGGAGGCTTCAAAGAAGAAACCATATTTGGATAGAGATAGAAAGGTGGAAATGGTGTTCACCACATAGAACAGCTTGGGCAGGATGATAGGCTGGAGAAACTCAAGAACAGCACATGAAGTATAGATACATGAAATAGTTGGATGACATTCTAGAACTCACAAATGATGTGATACTACTGAAAAATAAGGCATTGATGTGGCAGAAAGTGAGTCTAGAGATATAGGCAAGTGCTAATTCAAATGGGAACTCATAGGAACATGAGAACATGCAAATGGGAACATGCAAAGGGAGCCTATATTTTACCCTGTAAATCAGTATTTTTCCAGGTTCCCTTTTATATACTCTTACAGAGATGACAAACCTAGACAGAATATTAAAAAGTAGAGACATCACTCTGCTGACAAAGGTCCATATAGTTAAAACTATAGTTTCTCCAGTAGTCACATATGGATGTGAGAGTTGGCCATAAAGAAGGCTGGGCATGAAAAAATCGATGCTTTCAAACTGTGGTGCTGGATAAGATTCTTGAGAGTCCCTTGGACAGCATGGAGATCAAAGGAGAAAATGAAGAAGAATTAAAGAGCCTCTTGATCAAGGTGAAAGAACATAGTGAAAAAGCTGGCTTAAAACTCAACATCCAAAAAATGAAGATCATGGCATCTGGTACCATCATTTCATAGCATATAGACAGGGAAACAATGGACACAGTGACAGACTTTATTTTCTTGGGCTTGAAAGTCATTGTGGATGGTGACTGCAGCCGTGAAATTAAAAGACACTTGCTCCTTGGAAGAAAAGCTATGACAAAGCTAGACAGCATATCAAAAAGCAAAGACATTATTTTGCCTACAAAGGTCCATATAGCTACAGCTATGGTTTTTCCAATAGTCATGTATGGATATGAGAGCTGGACAATAAAAAAGGCTGAGCACCAAAAAAATCGATGCCTTCGAACTGTGGTGCTGGAGAAGACTCTTGAGACTCCCTTGGAGAGCAGGAAAATCAAACCAGTCAATCCTAAAGGAAATCGACTCTGAATATTCATTGGAAGGCCTGATGCTGAAGCTGAAGCTCCAGTACTTCGATCACCTGATGCGAACAGCTGACTCATTGGAAAAGACCCTGATGCTGGGAAAGATTGAAGGCAGGAGGAGAAGGGGATGATGGAAGATGAGATGGTTGGATGGCATCACTGACTCAATGGACATGAGTCTGAGGAAACTCCGGGAGATGGGAAGCCTGACGTGCTGCAGTCCATGGGGTTGCACCATTTAGCAACTGAACAATAGACAGATAGAAGCTGACCTGGTGGCTCAGTGGTGAAGAATTTGCCTGCAGTGCAGGAAACTTGGGTTCAGTCCTTGAGAGGGGAAGATCCTCTGGAGAAGGAAAAGGCCTGGAAAATCTCATGGACAGAGGAGCCTGGTGGGCTACAGTACATGGGGTTGCAAAAGAGTCAGACACACATTAGCAAATAAACAGCAACAATAACACAGATAAAGAAATAAAACCTCTGAGCCTGCGGAACTGTAATCCATATAATCCAAAGTCCTTATGTTAGAAGCCTATGGTTTTGTTTACAGTTTATGCAAATTCACTTTCTATTATATAATATAATGTGCTTATTTTAATATGTAAATTATTGTTTTAAATTATTTCTCACTCAAGAAAATCAATGTTTTAGTATTATTTACATGCTTTATCTGTGACAGAGTCCACTGTGGTTGAGATGTCCAGCTGAAGATGTTGGTGCGGTGAGAGGAAAAGCAATGATATAATCATATTGGCCTCTCTGACAATACTAAGGGGACCGAGAAAGAAGAGGAAAATACTTCAGATCAGATTAGAATTGATGAGGGCTGGCCACACCAAGATAATGACAGTGGTGATGAAGAAAGAGGAATGACTTTAGAAACATTTGTAAGAACGTATTAGCTAGTTATCAAATGGATGCAAGGGATAAAGAAGACCAGAGGCTGCAAATCAATTAATGACAGGACAATCTCATTAACTGAGATGAAGAATTTAGGAAGGTTTTCCAACAATTTTCGAGAATTTCATTACAAGGAAGTCTTAAGACACAGACCCTAAATCCATGACAATTAAGAATATGGTATAGTATGCATGGAAAATGGTATAGAGGTTCCTCAAAAAAATAAAAATAGAATTACTATATTGTTCAGCTATTCCACTTCTGGGTATATACCCCAAAGTACTGAAAACAGAAACTCGAACAGATATCTATACACTGATGTTCATAGTAGCATCATTCCCAACAGTCAAAAGTTTGAAACAACCCAAGTGTACATCAACAGATTAATGAATAGACAAAGTATGATACATTCATATGATGAAATATCATTCAGCTTTAAAAAGGCTTAAGACTTAAAAGGGCTTCCCGGGTATTGCTAGTGGTAAAGAATCTGCCTGCCAATGCAGGAGACTCAAGAGACATCACTTTTGATCCCTGGGTAGGGAAGATACTGTGGAGTAGGAAACGGCAACTCACTCTAGTAGTCTTGCCTGGGAAATTCCATGGACAGAGGAGCCTGGCAGGTTACAGTCCATGGGGCTGCAAAGAGTTGGACGTGACTGAGCACATATAAGACTTTAAAAGCTTTAAAATTCTCACTTCAGTTCAGGTCAGTCGCTCAGTCATGTTCGACTCTTTGAGACCCCATGAATTGCAGCATGCCAGACCTCCCTATCCATCACCAACTCCCGGAGTCCACCCAAACCCATGTCCATTGAGTTGGTGATGCCATCCAACCATCTCACCCTCTGTTGTACCCTTCTCCTCCTGCCCTCAATCTTTCCCAGCATCAGGGTCTTTTCCAATGAGTCAGCTCTTTGCATCAGGTGGTCAAAGTACTGGAGTTTCAACTTCAATATCAGTCCTTCCAATGACCCAGGACTGATCTCCTTTAGGATGGAATGGTTGGATCTCCTTGTAGTCCAAGGTACTCTCAAGAGTCTTCTCCAACACCACAGTTCAAAAGCATCAATTCTTCAGCGCTCAGCTTTCTTCACAGTCCAACTCTCACATAAATACATGACTACTGGAAAAAACATAGATAAAAAGTGACTGGCTTATTTGGCTTTTTAAATGCCTGAGGTATAAGACTATGATAAAATTTTTGAAAAGTCGGCTTTCCTTATTGTTTATTAAATGATTGACTACTTCCCTATGAACTGATGATGATTCTTTATTGTGACTCAATTTCATATTTATATATACAAGGGAATATTTCAGGACCATATATTCTGTCATTCAATCTGTATGGATGAAGAAGCTATGCAGGGATAAGAATACTGACTTTCAGTGAAGTGGCTTGTGTTGAGCCCCAGACTTTACTTTCTGGTTGTGTGAATTTGGGGAAATCATTTAATCTTTATTAGCCTTGGCCTTCTACATGCAAAATAAAAATAACACTATTGTCCACCTTAAGGAATTGTTGCCAGGTCTGAAAACAGAAGCCTTGCAAACTTTCAAAGTACCTTGCATATAACTAGTGCTTAATCAATGTGAGCTATTTTTATTACATTTTAACTTGGCAGTATTATATGTATATTACAAATCTATCCTGACTCAAATATTTATATTTGGGTTGCAAAATTTTCAAGTTGTTCATTATAGGGAGGTATCAAGGCAGAAACTGCACAACTATAGCTTGCAGAGCTCTTTTGCATCCATTATTGATCTCCTTTCCATCTACACAAAAATGCTACAAGATATTTTTCCCCCCTATGGAGATGTGGAAACTCTAAAAACTCACAGAAATGTTAAGGCCAAGACCGTGGGCTTCAGCTACAAAGCATATGACATCCAAATTCAGTGCTTTTTATCTGATTTATCATGCTGGTTTTGGGAACAGAATCTCTTGTATTATATAGCTAAGTAAACTGTGAACATGTCTTTTTATTTGCAAAAGTGTTTAAGTACGAAAAGAATCTTTCTGATGCTTCTAGGGTAGTCCACATGTCCATAGCTGAAATAACTCTTAACTCCTAAAGCGTGAACAGGAGAGATTAAAGAGACCACTGCTGCTGTTACTGCTAAGTCGCTTCAGTCATGTCTCAGTCTTAGCGATCCCATGGACTGCAGCCCACCAGACTCCTCCGTCCATGGGATTTTCCAGGCAAGAGTACTGCAGTAGGTTGCCATTGCCTTCTCCACAAGAGACCACTAGAATAATGTATATAACATAGCAGGTGCTTCATTTATCCCTGTATAAAATTTCAGGAGGATTAAGGAACTTTACTGTGAAAGTGGTGTCAAAACTAATTATAACACCTGACTCAAGACAGACATTCTTCAGACTTCTTTCTATCTGTGGGAGCTTTCTTGGCAGCCTGCTCTCATCACAAAAAGGTGTTGGAAGAGGGAGATTTTTCTCTGAGCAGCCAAGTTCTACTGAAATTTCCAGAGGGGGAAAAGTGTGTTTAAAGCTTTTTTTGGTTGTTAAGAAGTTACTGGAACTTCTTGCTGAATGTAAATTGGCCCTTTCTACTTTTCCATCCTGGTTTGTCATGGTAATTTAATTTTTTTTACTATAAATTAAGTCTTTCAACCAAATCACATATGATACATTATTTTGCATGCTTAAATGACTATTAATCATTTAGAATTTCAGTTACATGAAAAGTGCTATTTCTTGCCTTTATTATCCATAATTAGCCATTCTTCCCCTAAGTTTTTCACATTTTTAACTTACTGAGGAAATTCAATTAAGTTTAAAGAATCATACTGAAAATAAAAGTTTAAGTCAACATCTGTATAATCACAAATTCTCTTTGGAAGCTACAGCATACAGCTTAGAAATATGTTTCCATTTATTACTCAGAATTCTAAAAACCAGAATGAATTTCAATTTAGCTCCCAAACAAACCTAATTTACAGAGAAGGATTAGCTAAATCATCATACAGAAATAAATTTCAAGTGTCTGCAGCTGGATTAAACTGCAAAGCTGTCATTTCTTATCTTGCCAGAGAATATATTGATTTACACAGCCATGTAATTTGTTTACTATAGTGGACAGTTGGTTTTGTTTTGTTTTGGTTTTGCTTCCCAGCTTGCATTAATTTTCTTTTGGTACCTATTGGTACTCTATGATTTTCTGAAGAAGTGCCTCCTATATTCCATATGTTTCTCTCAGAATGAACTCCATCTCTTACTCCAGGGATGAGCATGTTATTCAAGCCCAGTTAGTCAGAGCATCTTGTTCTCTTTGGCCAGAGTGATTACTTCAAGAATGTTATGTGGCCCCATCAGAGTAGAATGGCACTCAATGGCACTCAATCAGAACAGTCCCAGTTCTGCTGAGACTTCAGGGAGAGAAAGCTACTTTTTTTCCACTGGGCTTGTGGAATAAAAACCTTGACCTGAGACATGTTTGTCAGCAGGAGCAGCCTGAGTGAAGCCACCATGTGAGAGAGGAGATTTGAGGACCAGAAAGTAGCTGGGTTTTGTTGACCTCACTTTCAGCCTTGGATCAAGTTGGTATGCAAACCAGCCCTACTCCTAGAAATTCACCTTTTTACTTAATTGTTATACATTTACTGAGTTATTTCAAAGATCTTACAGTATAAAAGATGGTATGGTATAAATTGGCAAATATAATATGGTATAATAAAGATTAGATCAAAACAAGGTGCTAAGAGGAAATTAGGATTACCGTGGATGAATCAGACAAGAAATTCAGGAGGAGGAAATCCATTCTAGTTGATCCTAAATGAAGCACAGAAACTAGTGATTATTTGAGAGGAAGAGGTTGGTGAACAGAGAAAGGGATACTGATGAATGTTCTTTAATAAGAACATAGTGCAAAATCCTAGAGAACAGAATAATGATTTCAAGTAACATTCAGTATGATGGATCAAAAATTTAAGAAGTTGAGAAAGAGTTTTCAAGTCATGAAACATATAACTGGCAGCATAAGCAGGAACTGGATGAAGGAGATCTTATTCATCGTATTTTTAAGCAGAAGTCTTCTGTTTTAGAAATCTCACTCATAGCTGTGTAGAGAAATAGTTTGAGAGGCAACAAAACCAAAAGTAATAAAACTTAAGAGAGATGATGGCCAGATGGTCTGACATAGTGACTTGTAAATGAAGAAAATCAGATAGATTTCAAAGATGTTTTGGGTGGACGAAAAATCAAGTCATCTCATTGGGTGTAGAAGAAACCCAGAATGTATTAGAAGTGATTAAAATAAGAGATGGAGGTTTGCTAGTTAAATTCTCCTCCTGTAGTAAGGTTCTGTTCTCTGTGAAAAACTGTTTATTCTTTTGTGACTGTTTTTAGTAAATGACTGGAGAATGAAATTGAAACCCACTCCAGTACTCTTGCCTGGAAAACTCCATGGATGGGGAGCCTGGTAGACTACAGTCCATAGGGTCGCAAAGAGTCAGATACAACTGAGCAACTTCACTTTCTTTCTTTCTATAGTTCCTTTTGGAGAAGGAAATGGCAACCCACTCCAGTGTTCCTGCCTGGAGAATCCCATGGACAGAGGGGCCTGGTGGGCTACAGTCTATGGGGTTGCACAGAGTTGGACACAACTAAGCAAATCACACACACATAGTAAATGATATTACCAGCCACCCAACTGTTCAAGCCTCATCCCATTATTTATCTTTTCTGGACTTCTGAGTGCATGTATAACTGTTTCTTGGTAGTCACTGCTGGGGGAATAAAACAATCCTGACCATAAAAGTCCTCTCTGTACCAATATATTGAGAGAGGAAGAGAAAAAGAAAAGAGAGAAGAGAAAGAGAACACAATTTATTATCAGAAAATTATTAGCAGATTTATTTGCATTTAGTGAAAGTCACTCAGTTGTATCCAACCCTTTGCGACCCCATGGCCTATACAACCAACAGAATTCTCTAGACCAGGATACTGGAGTGGGTAGCTGTAACCTTCTCCAGGGAATGGCTTATTTGCATTTAAGGTCAGATGAAGGTGACATACAAGGTACAAGGAGAATTTCACACAAATATACACAATAAAGCAGAAAAAGAACAAGAAACTTCTCTTATTGCCTCAAGGGAAAAATGATGGTACCTGTGATTGCTACCTCCTGAAAGATACTGGTATTCATTTTGGAGATACGTGTTTACAGTTCCGAAGGTCTGTGACTTTACACTACAAAATCAAAAGATGGGGTCTCTTCTTAGGCCTATTATTAGGCCTGTTTTTAAGGAGACACCCTAAAAATGGGAGGGTGGGGAGGCGAACACTTTTGCTTTATTAACAAAGAAAACGTCATCACTTAACTCTATGCAACCAAAATCTCTCTGACTGTTACATCCCAGCTGGTTCAGTCTGCTTCTGTTTTTTCCCCTGAATTCAGTACCTGCGATTAACTTTGATACTACATAACTCACATTTCAGGGTAAAAGACATATGAGACCTTAATTCCTTGACAGGGTCATAAGACTAACAAGGTCCCACTCAAGTGGTTGGCTGACTTAGTAATAATTACTGGAGGTCCTACCATATTTGTTAATTGGGTTCCTCCATGTGTTCAAATGTGTTTCCAATCATGGGGCAACATTTAGGTCACCCAGGCAAAGGATGTTTGCTTCCCTATCTTCTCATCTCTTGTCTCCTAGCATCTTAATAAAGTGCTGTGATGGCCACAGCCCAGGAAGATGAAAAATAGGATGAGACTGAGGAAGGCTTATGTTGTTCTCCTCTAGTTTATTTTACAAGTACCTTACAAGAATGTGCATCAGAAAGAAAGGTAGAGAGGAATGAGTGCTACTTAGGTATACAGAAATTCTTCCTCAAGTCAACAAACTTTCTCAAAGTACAGTGAAATAAGGCAGTGTCAGTGATCTGCCACTCCAGAGTAGACTGGCCTCTGGGTTCTACCTGATACCTTCTCTATTGCAAATCCTAAGGGAGATTTTGCCTGTTTTGCAGAAATATCTCTGCATGGTGCTGTGGTAAGAAGCTGAGCAGCCAAAGCTGCTGTCCCTTTGGGATATTATGCTTGGGGGAATAGCCCCTGGTTGCTTCTTGAAAGGGAAAAAAATCCTGGCATTTGGGTATTGACAGAGGTGGTCTGCAGTAATGTATTTACCAGTAAAGATTTTACCGATGATGTCACAGGGAGACTGAGGAAGGGATTTTATCTGACATGAAATAAATGTCTTCCTAATGTATCTCTTTAAGCATCTCGCTCTTTCTCCAAAGTTTTTTGGTCATTTTTCTCCTTGCCTCTTCTTCCATTTCTTTTACCTTCTCTTCTCCACCTTCCTCTTGACAATCCACTTCAGCTTTCTTTCCTTTTCTTCTAGATCCCTCTATTCTTTTCCTTTTCAGTTCTATTCACTCTTCTTTTGCCTTCTTCAAAAATATATCCTCAACAGACATGGTGCTAAATACCATGAAGGATCCACCTTTCTTAGTGGGGGGAAATGAAAGAATTGCATAAACCTATGATTTAATATGGCTTCCCTGGTGGCTCAGTGGTAAAGAATCCACCTGCAATACAGGAGACATAGGTTTGATCCCTGGGTCAGGAAGATTCCCTGAAGAAGGAAATGGCTATCCACCCTAGTAGTCTTGCCTGGGAAATCCCATGGACAGAGGAGCTTGGTGGCCTACAGTCTATGGGGTCACAAAAGAGTTGGACATGACTTAGCGACTAAACAAAAACAACAAATGATTTAATACACAGATTTTCATATCACTTTAAAAATGAGCTGTTCTTGAATCTTAGAGAACCCAAATGAAAGTATTTCTGTCTTGTATTATGGAATTGACAGGTCCAGTATAAAACTTCATAATCTCTCACTGGCTTTGTTAGAAGGGGAACTGATCATGAAGTGATATGCTCTCCATCTGCAACTAGCAACTTTCTCAAAGACTGGAATTACCATTGTTAAAATTTAAAGAAAAATATTCATAAGGTTAAAAAATTATTATTGTCTTAAGTATTTCAGAATATATATACACATAAACTACATATAATCATACACATAAACTATACATATAATCATTTAGGCTTTAGCCTTGATGAGGAATGTAGTAATGAAAACTGAATTGCTTATTTTTTGAACACCAATACTTGTCAATCTAGTAGTCTTCTTCATACAAATACAGCAAAACTTTCTTACAAAGATTTTTGCTATTTATCAGGTATTAATCAGGCAGTAAAAGGTATCTATCAATCACAGACTGTCCTAAGTTTGACTCTCAACTTGACTTCTTTCTCCAAGGCTCAGTCTTCTTATCTTTGAAGTGGGGGAAATAGTCTCCACAGGGCTGCTTACAGGACTGAATTTGTGATATACAATACATAGTAGACACTCATGAATGTTAATTTCATTTCTTTCTTTTGACCTTGATTTGCATTGTTTAAAAAAAAAAGTAGGCATTTGTTGTTGTTTTTTCACCAAAATCAGTGTATAAACTTATCTCATTAGTTGTAGAAATATTTATGCTATCTAACTTCTGATGTATAGAGTTTCAGTTGTTGGTACTGGAGGAGGTGATATTTTGTTCATAGTTAAACTTTTCTCCATGAAAAGCTGGGATCATTTTAACTTTATTTCAACCATTTAGCCTAAAAGAACACTACTTGTTAATTTTGTTAACCCAAATTTATTTTATAGCTGTTTACTTAGAGTGGATTTCATTTATAAACTCTCAAGATGTCAAAGAAATAAGGTAACTTTTGGCAATGCTCTGGATTCATATTTCAAGTCTCTTTGAAACTAAATAAGTCTGTTTATTTCTTTTCTTTTTGAATACACCTGTGAGCTGAAAGTCTGTGATGATTAGCTATTTATCATTTCAGTTTGGAATGCTGATTGTTTTGTTAATTAAAAGCAGATGGTAGAAGCTGGGGAAAGAATGCGTAGCAGCTGATTAGTGAAAGTAAATGAATTTGAAGATATTTAACTTCAGATAGTAGATGGGTCAAACACAGTTTATACTTCACTGTGTGTACTTTTAGAGTAATTCCATGCATGATGTTTGATAATATATCAAGAAGTAGGTGTTTGTTCCTCATCTTCTTTTACTCTATGTCTCATGACAGAATGCTCACTTTCCTTGTACAGCATATATACAAACACATTAATTTCAGCTCAACTTGGTTATTTGGTGATAAGGATTTGCTTTGCTAGGGGATAGCTTGAGGCTAAGAATTATGTTGCTCTGATTTTTCTTTATGGAATTTGCTACTGGTTTTCAAAGCCAGCGTTCAGCAAAGTTCAGCCACCCTACAAAGTTTATCTGTCAGCCTAAAACTTTTCATTTTTGCTGCTGAGGAAAAAAAAAAGCCTTCATTAGGTAAAATTAAGTTGCTAAGCAAGTTAGACATGTTTTAAACATGTTCATGGGCTGACCTCCATTCTCTTTCAGATTAATGCTAATTAAATTCTAATTTCTACTCCCCTGGAATTGTAAAACCAATTTGAAAGCTGTGGGTAACCCTAAATTCAGCAAACTTGTGTAAGGAATTACTGGCCATAAAGGCTAAAGGATCTGGATATAAATGTAAACTCACTAAAGCACTGAAAATTCATGTTCCATGAAGGAAAGTCACCAATATAGTTTATTTTTCATCATTTTCAGAGAAGCGTCTGCTGAAGTGGAAAAAGTGGGAGAATCAAAAAATCTGCTTCTAAGGGTAATAAAATTCTTATCCTTCTCTGGGTAATCATCCTTTATTTCAAGACTTTTATTAACTTTTTGGGAATAGCTCTACTTTTTTATTTGTCTATTTCTGCCTTGATAGAGAACGTAGTGCATGGTATCAATTATATTATTTCTTATTAAAGACCACTCTGTATAGGTTGAATTGTGCTTGCCTCCCCCAAAAAGAGATATGCTGAAGTCCAAACCACCAATACCTCAGAATGTGATATTATTTGGAAACAGGATCTTTGCAGCTTTAACCAACAAAAACGAAGTGATTAAGGTATGCTTTAATCCAGTATAACTTTTGTCTTTACAAAAGGGACATCTTGAGGAATATACACAAAGAAGGAAGCTGATATGAAGGCAACTATGTGATAGCGAAGATGGGACAGAAGTGCAAGCCAAGTAATGCCAAAGAACTGCCCACCACCAGAAACTAGGAAGAGGCAAATAAAGATTCTACCCAGAGTCTCAGATGGAACATAGCTCTACTGACACATGGATTCTGAACTTCCAGCCTGTAGATTTGTAAAATAATACATTTCTGCTTGTTTTAAGCCACCTAGTTTGTGATACTTCGTTATAGTCAGTCAGTCAGTGTTAGTCGCTCAGTCATGTCCAACTCTTTGTAACCCCATGGACTGTAGCCTGCCAGTCTCCTCTGTCCATGGATTCTCTAGGCAAGAATACTGGAGTGGGTTGCCATTTCCTTCTCTGCGGGATCTTCCTGACCCATGGATCAGATCAGGTCTCCCACATTGTGGGCAGATTCTTTACCATCTGAGCCACCAGAGAAGCCCTACTTTGTTTTAGTAACCCTAGCCAAATAATATACAATCCACTACCTGCCATGAAAGTTTTTCCTTGAGAAAGACATCTGGAAGAATGGGTTAATAATAGAGAATGCAATACTCTGCTTTTTAATATACAGCCATTCAATATATTTTTACATGTTTTTAAATGTGAAATTTCTGTTATTAATAGAAAAGTTACACATGTTCACTACAGAAATTGTTCAAAATAGTGATAGGTGGTTTGAATGGGTCCTTCCTTGCCCTGTAGTGCTTTCTCCACAGGGTAGCTAGGATGAACTAATTAAAATATTGATCTTGCCTCTTCTCTCATTAAAACACTTCAATGACTTTTTCATCTCTCTCAGAGCAAATCTATAGAATTTAAGTGACTTATAATCCATATAAATCATTATAGTAATTATTCTCAATAAACCAAGAACATTTGAAAACTGCTGTTGTCTGAGTTCCTTCTTAAATTCAAACAGATCTCTGGGGGTGTGGACTGGGCTTGGGTATTTTGAAAGTCTCTCTCGGTGATTCTAAAGTAAAATAAAGAACCACTATCTGTCACAGTTTCTCCTACCCTCTCCTAAAACCCCTATTTTTTCTTGTTATTTCTTTGACCTCATGTCCTACTACCTTCATCCTTGCTACACTAGACTCCTTGCTTTACCTTATAATCCTCCAGCATGCTCTCACTTGCTTTTTGTTCTGTCAATGCACAATCAGGTATTCATTTACATGACTGGCTTCTTCACTTCATTCAGGTCTTTGCTCAAAGGAAACTTTACCAATGAAGCCTTTTCTTATCCCTTTAAAAAATACTCTCCACATTCCATTCCCTATTCCTGCCCTAGTGTTCCTTTTCCTTTTCTTCATATTATTTACTAACTTCTGACACATTATGCACTTGCTTATTTTTTGTCTATCACACCCAAATTGAAAAACTGCTCCTTGAGGACAAGAATTTTGTGTTGTTCATTCCCTATCATGAATGACAAACAGTAGGCACTCAATATATTATGACAGGGTTGGTAAATATACAAAGATGTGAATGAAATCACATCCTAATGGATTCATGTAAGTTCCTTCTCAGCTCTGGATTTAACTTAGCCTATTAGGACTGTATTAATCATTATATTATAATAAAACAAAATAACACAAGAGAAATTCATAAATGTTTTGAACTATGATTGGTATCCTGACATTTCTATGTCTACTTTCCAGTCATTTTTCTTTCTTGATATTTTAAAACTCTGCTTTTTCCTCCTACTTTTAAAACTGGATCAGTGTTATCCAAATCCTTTACTCATATCTTGAATATTGGTGTTGGCCATGTTCTCATTACACCCACCCCCTACATGTTCTTTTCCACTCCCAGTGGCTTCAGTGGTTCTCACTTTGGGTGCCCTTTAGAATATCTGAAGGGTTTTAAGAAATACCACTGAATAGTTCCCACTGTAAGCCAACTGAACAAAAATCTCTCAGTTAAGTCTCAGGCATTGGTTTAAAAAATTCCTTGGGTAATTCTAACAGATAACTCAAATTCAGAGTCAGAGATAGATGTTGAAAAGTCAGATCACAGTTTGAACTTTTCCTGTTTGGGGGGAATATACACAATATACAAATAAGATGTAAGGAAGCAAGATAGATGATGGATTGTGGAAATGAAAATCAACCAGGGATAGACTGTTGCTGCTGCTAAGTCACTTCAGTCTGTGCAACCCCATAGACAGAAGCCCACCAGGCTCCCAGATCCCTGGGATTCTCCAGGCAAGAACACTGGAGTGGATTGCCATTTCCTTCTCCAGTGCAGGAAAGTGAAAAGTGAAAGTGAAGTTGCTCAGTCGTGTCCGACTCTTAGCGACGGCATGGACTGCAGCCTACCTGGTTCCTCCGTTCATGAGATTTTCCAGGCAAGAACACTGGAGTGGGTTGCCATTTCCTTCTCCAACGGAGATACTAGAGGAAAGGGAAAAAATCAGCTATTGCAGTACTTTAGGCAAGCGATGAGAACCTGAATTTAGGACATTGGCAATGGTAGTGTAAAGATAAATTAGACACACATTAGTTATCAGTTATTAGTATCAGTTATCTATTGTTGCATAACGTACTACCTCCAAATTTCATGGGTTAAAAGAAAAACAATTACTGATTTTGCTTAAATTATGCAATTTGGCTAGACCTCAGTGGGAACGGCCTGTCTGATCCATGGCTGGCATCAGCGGGATGGCCTCAAAGAGATCTGAAGGATCTACTTTTAAGATGGGTTACTCACATGTCTGTGTCAGATAGGTGTTGACTGTCACTCTGAGGCTTAGCAAGGGCTGAGGCTGATTGTAAAAAAAAAAAAAAAACAGTTTTAGTTTTTTTAGTTTCACAAATCTCATGAGGGCCCGGCGGGGAATACATTTGGGAAGATGCCCCAAACCTGGCTCTGAAGGCTCCTCTCAGGGTAAGCCAGCTCTGAGATGCCTGCTTCTTTTTGGGTCCAAGCCCTAGGCCCGAGAGGGTCTGCATCCTGACCTTGGGCAGAAGGGTCATCGACCAGTGCGGTGCAGAGTGACAGCGACAGCTAGGCAGACAGGTCCAGCTCTCGCAGCCTGGTTGGGGCGCGGCCTATCCTCTGGTCTTACTTCGAGCAGTGCTGGCTTTGCCTGTTCTTCAGCGCTGGCACTTGAGGGTATGAATGAAAGCGGCGGCATCTTGGTGGAGTCCTGGAATGTTTCCTCAACCTATTTGCGGCTGTGTATGCAGCCAGGCCGCGGGAGAGATCTGCTGGCAGAGCGAGGGCTTTCTGGGTAAGGTTGAAACCTGCATCTCCAGGATGGCGTCTGGCTTCTCCTCAGACTCAAGTCAGGGCCAGTGACGTTGCGGTTGGGACGGTCTTGCTGCGCTGACTCTGTCTCTGCCGTGTGGACCAGTGCAGCTCCCTTGCCTCCTCTATCAGGATCATCAAGTAAAACTGGAGGTGCTCCTCCTAAAGCAGCTTCAGCACCTCCTTCAGGAACTGCTGGGGTCCTCGGCGACTGCCCTCTTACGCCGCTCTTTCCGCGTGTGGAAGCCCGTCACGTGTTTCCAGCAGGTGTTCCCGTGGCTTCTCGCGGTAACTAGCCAGGACCTCGTCCCGCGGCCATTTTGCTTCTTGTCCTCTCGACCCCTGGCAGTGAAGCCGGTGCTGCAGGGCTCTGGCTCGCCTCAGGCACCTGTAGGGTCAAGAGCCAGAAAGCTTTGATTCCCCTTCATATGAGTCTGTCCACGGG
The DNA here is from genome assembly GCA_007570785.1 of Antilocapra americana. Taxonomy (NCBI): domain Eukaryota; kingdom Metazoa; phylum Chordata; class Mammalia; order Artiodactyla; family Antilocapridae; genus Antilocapra; species Antilocapra americana. The sequence continues at coordinate 33,882,133 of ML661885.1, forward strand.
TTGTTCGGGCTTGCTTCCAGCACAGAGGCTGACTTCTAGCAGCATGCAGAGCAAGACAACAAAAGGGGACGTGGATTGCCTTTCGTAACTAAGCTTTGTAAGTGACGGAGTCACCTGTCGCAAAGGCCAGCTTCCATGAAGAAGGGACTCCAGACTCCAGGTCTTGATGGAGGGACAAGCTAGGTGGTAGAAGAGATACGGGATAGGAGATAGTGCGGTAGCCATTTTAGGGAACAACAATCCTACACAATCTTGGGGACTAATTGGAAGGGGACAGTGGAAGAAAGTAAAAAAAGAGGAAAGTCACTCACACAAAAGCAACTTTGAAGGTATGCTTATTTGGATTATTATGAAAAAAATAATATTAGCTAAAGATGTGAATAAATAGTTTGTGATATACAGCATGGAGAGTAATTGCTTCGTTTGATTTTTTGAGAAGTTAAACATGGACATTTCTTTTGAAGGGCAATGGTAGTTTTCTAAAAGCTTTTGGAGACTGATACTTAGGCTGTTTTTACACATATATCCTGTTAAATTTTTTTTTTAAGCTTAATTTATTTTTGGCTGTGCAAGATCTTTATTGCTGCTGACTGGGATGGAGGTTACTCTCTAGTTGTGGTGCTTGAGCTTCTCATTGCTGTGGCTTTTCTTGTTGTGGAGCGCTGGCTCTACCAAAGGCTCAGTGGTTATGGCACACAGGCTTAGTCCCTCCATGGAAGGTGGGATAGTCTTGGATCAGGGATCCAGCCCATTTCCTGCAGGCAGGTGGATTCTTTCCCATCCTGTTAGAATTATTTGAATATACACTTCACCTCAAACAACTGGTAAGGTTACTGCAAAAATAAAACCAAACCAATTACTGTAACTTTTCTTTTAAAAATGAAAAGGTCATACCTTTTTCTTTCTTTCTTATTTCTTTTCTTTTTCTTTTCCTCATTTTATTTTTATTTTTTTTTAAATTCTCTTTACTATATTGTGTTAGTTTTGCCATACATTGACATGAATCTGCCATGGGTATACATAAGTTCCCCTTCCAGAACCCCCCTCCCTCCTCCCTCCCGATTCCCTCTCTCTGGGTCATCCTGGTGCACCAGCCCTGAGCATCAAACATGGGCTGGTGATTGATTTCACATATGATAATTAACATGTTTCAATGCCGTTCTCCCATATCATCCCACCCTTGCCCTCTTCCACAGAGTCCACAAGACTGTTCTATACATCTGCGTTTCTTTTGCTGTCGTGCATACAGGGTTCTCGTTACCATCTTTCTAAATTCCATATATTTGTGTTAGTATACTGTATTTTTGTTTTTCCTTCTGGCTTACTTCACTCTGTATAATAAAAATAGGAAGCCAGTCCTTCCAACTCACTATTATTAATTTAAGGGATTAACACAGAGAATTTCCTGAGTTAACTGTAATCTGTCTTCAATTATAATGCTTCCATGGTTGATAATACAAAGTGGGCCCAGTGGAATCACATCTAGGTGAATTTGCTGTTGTTTAGAAGTGGCAGCTAGAATCATTTTGAAAAATGACCTTCCCATGGTAGTCCCAGGGTCAGCTGCAATAAATATTATTATTATGCGATGACGGTAACTGTGATGAGTGGTATCAAAGAGAACATGAAACAGTATTTTGGGTTCCTTTTGGCTCTTTTATTTCCGTTGACAAAATAAATACTACAAATACTACAAAAGAGAGGTTCGTGCTCAGCTCTACCTTGTCCATTTGAGTTTTTGGTTCACATATTAAAGCAGAAGAATGAAGAAAAAGGGGATTGAGAAATCTTTTTTAATGGTTTCATTGAAAAGCAAGTGTACCATACACTTTAGTTTCCTTTTATTCCCTGGAATTAACTATTCAAACTTCTGCCTAGGTTTGTTGTTTTGCCAGAGTTCAAGCTATGTGAATCATGTGAAAAGAGCATATTGTATCAGATATTTTAATATTAGGAAAACAGGTGCATGGCAAAGCATATTAATGCACTTAGTAGAGATTTATTAAATGTCTTTTTTGTGCAAAATGCAGTGCTAAGTGAAATTAGAACCTTGTTCTGATTTAGCTCAGCTTTAGATTCAAGAGTTGATTTTTGTAACTATCTTTTTTGTTAGTCCAGTATTTTACTTTTACTCAGCCAAGTTTACAGATCAGCACATTGCTTACAGTTGGACTCATGTAGTGGCAGATTTTTATTGCTGCTTTCTCTTTTCTCAGTCTTTTCATTGACTATCTGAATACGTATAAAATCAACACCATTGGCTTTGAAGACATTTATTATAACAATGCATTTGTGAAAGGAAATTTTATGAGACCCATGGCTTACAAACTCCTTAATTTATTTACTTCAGATGATTGGATCCTAATCCTTGCAGGGTGGGACACGTCCTAATGCTTACAGGGTGGGATGAGAGAAGATTTAAACTTATCAGTGACAACTGGAATGCACTGCTCCCTCTCAGTGATTATGACCCTTATGTTTATTACTTTTGGCCCTTGATCTACCCAGCATAAAGTTAAAAGTGTACTTATGTGGTAGATAGTTTTCTTGAAGGAATGGCATATAACTACTATAAAGTTATATTTTCTAAGTTACTAAATTTCAGTAAGTGTGTGTGTGTGTGATCTGTCCATTGAGAATACATCTCTTAAAGAAACAATTTTTCTTAGGTAGTATTCTTTTGTTTTGGAAGAAGGCTAAGAATAGTAACATAAATTTTTGACAGAGGAATGAACCTTCTATCTGCATGCTATGCACTGAATAGTCATTGGAGAGTTAAAGGTGATCAAGATTTGTCTCATACCCTTGGGGAAGTTGCTGTGGGAGTGAAGAACTTGATTCAGATGTAAAGGAGGATAATGCACCACCGTATATGCTATGGTGTTTGCCTCTGGGGAGGGTACAGGAGAGGTATCCTGGAGAAGCAGATACTTGAATTGGCTCTAAAAGCGTGACTAGGAGTTTTCCAGGCAGGAAGAGCAGGGCTTTGTGTTCTAGGGCGAAGAATCACATGGAAAAGACACCAAGGAAGGAAAAGACACAAGTACAACCGAAAAGCCAAACCCTAAGGACTTGTAAGAGGATGCTGCACAGGACAAATTAAGGCAGCCCAGAGAACTTGCATGGTGTGAAACTCGGGGTAGAGGCTGGCAAGTCTTGAGAGTTTTTAAGAGCTCTTGAAAAATAAAGAGGGACAGAATAACTGGCTCTTCAACAATAACAACAGCATTTGTAAGTCAGACTAGACAAGAGGAACCTAATATAAAGTCAGAAGTATTTACCCTTGCATAAAAGCCCTTGCTTTGTGGGGTTTCCACCTACTTTTGTAAGCTCATCTCCTGCCCCTTTCCTCCTTATTTACTGTGAATTTCTTTTGCTTTTCACACGTAGTAAGCCTGATCCCACCTGAAGAATTTCACTCTAGGTCAGTGGTTCTCAATCAAGGGTGATTTTACCCTCCAGAAGACTTTCTGAAATGTCTAGAAACATTTTGGCAATAAGGACTTGGGGAGGGCTGTTGGCATCCTGTAATAATTGCTAAACATCCTACAATGCACAGGATGATCCCCCATAATAAAGAATTATCAGTCTCAAAGTGTTAGTAGTGCCAAAGTTGAGAAACTTCTAGGTGTCCCCTTGGCATCAGGACTCTTCACTTTGTCACATCCCTGTTTTATTTTCTTTAAGCAAATTATCATGACCCAGTGAATTCTTGTTTATTTGTTGCAATTATTGTGTAGATCCTCCATCAGGACAAAAGACAGGGGCCTGTAATATATCCCTAGCTCCCAGAACAGTGCCTGGCATACTGTGGGTGCTCAATACTTATTTGTTAAACAAATAGATGAGAGGGTTACATTCCTGGTTCTAGCCCTTACCAGCTCTGTGACTTTGGCAGGTTACTTAAATTTTCTAATATTCTTACATATAAAATGAATTTTTAAAATATTAAGGATTCCAAGTGTTTTGAGAAATAACAAGATAATATAAAGTACCTCACATAAAGCAGATAGGTGCTTAATGAATATTTATAGCCTGCAGTATTTGATAATGAACCTATTATACAATATTGTAACATATTACACAATTATACAACATTGTAACATCATAAAAATTATGACTAATTAGGCAGAAAACATTTTACTTCAAGCTTCATTTCCTATAAAGAAAAAGAAGCTTAAGTCTTTAAAGGCTGTGGACTGGTATCAGATTCCCTGGATTTGAATCCCATCTACATTTCCTGCCTGTAGGACCTTGAGCATTTGATGTAACCTTTCTGTGCTTCACTTTCTTCATCTGAACACTAGGCAACTATCTCACAGGAATTTTAGCTTGGGCTCTCCCAAAATACTGAGCCTGAGAAGAAGGATTATGTGTGGATGGTTTAGTTTGGAAAGTAATTCTTAGGCTTCATTAGGTCTCTAGAAACAAGGAGTGGAAGGAATAAAACAGGTTGGTCCAAGGGATCATAAATTAGCATGTTGAAGATGATCCGAGATTCTAATGGGCCCTCCTTGTGAAGCAGTAAAAGATAGTTCAGGGTCATCTCCCTGAGAGAAGGAGTTTATCTGTTAGCTCCCTGGTGCCATTAGTCAGGGGTTGTTGCCCCAGGAGGTGTACATTCAAGAACTTCCAAGTTTGTGCAGGCATCAGTGTGATTAAGAGAGATACCCTTGGCATCCCACTCAGTAGAGGCACAGAGCACTGGTAAAAGGCAAGAGACAAGTAATATAGCTGAGGGGAGGCCAGAGTGGAAAAGTGAGCTGAGAGGAATGTAAAAATATCTAGGACATCTGGCTGTTGTGAGCATTGAAAGATAAGAATAGCATTTACAATACCTGCCACACAAGGTATTGGTATTTTATAAGTATTATATTAGCATTTTTATGATTATTGTTTTATATTAAAGTTCCTATTGACCTCCTCTTAAGGGTTGATTATGGTATTACTTGGTAGAAAGAACACTAGTTGAGAATCAGGAAACTTTGATCCTGTCAGGTCCACTTGATAAATCAGTTATTTTAATGTTTTACAAATATGTTTTGGGTTCCTGCAAAGTGCAAAGTGCTGAACCTTTACATTAGACTGTACAAAATGATTAGCCATGGTCTGCCCTTGAGGAACTTGAAACCTATCAGTGGAAATAAGTATGCATACAGCTGAAACACCAAGTCAGAAAATAATACCACATTTTGCGTATTTTAAAATGCATATCCCTACTTCTCACCTTGAATTTCATATTTCTGAAATCAAGTGTTTTAATAGATGGCATCTTAATTGGATAAAATAAGGTAAATTTTGCTAGAGGTTTACCAGCAAAATTTCATGGGAATGAAAAGAAGGAGGTGATTATTTCTAACTGGGGAGCTTAGGAGACTGAGGAAAGATATACAAAGTGACAGAAATAGTAGGTATATTGGTCAATGTTAGAAAGTACCTTCTTTTCCTTTGTAAAATGAGAGGCTTAGGCTAAACTAGGATTTCCTCTGTTATGTAATCTGAAATCTTACCGAAAAGTCTGGAAGCTTGGTACAGCTGCCATAGTCACTATACACATGTTCCTCATGAAGGGGAGGGCTTTCCTGGTGGTTCAGGTAGTAAAGAATTTGTCTGCAATGTGGGAGACCTGGGTTTGATTCTAGGGTTGGGAAGATCCCCTGGAGAAGGGAATGGCAACCCACTTTAGTACTCTTGCCTGGGAAATCCCATGGATTGAGGAGCCTTGCAGGCTACAGTCCATGAGGCTTCAAAGAGTTGGACAGGACTGAGCAACTAACACTTTCACTTTCATGAAAAGGGTTATCTGGACTTGGAATAAGAAAGAGTCATTTGGATATGGGACTCCTATGGGGCTTCTGGGCACTCCCAGGGACTGTTATTATCAGGCTGTGGCATACCTACCAGTATCTGCCATCCTCATGAGACTATGAACTCTGTAGGGCAGGGACCATGTCTGTTGGGTGCAGAGTTTTGCTTACTCCCCCATAACTTGCTTGGGATATCAGTAGACCCTCACTGGCACTAGTTGAATGAATATCAAAGGTATTAAGTCTCTTACCAGATCCTACTAATACTTGCTTGGATGCCCAGGTAAACATAAGCACCAGGTAAACTTAGGAAAAATGGAAAGGTAGGTAGATATTTTTGCTACTGCTGTTCGGAGTTTCTAAAACTAGATGATATAATACTTTTTTTTTTCTCCTTTAAGAAACTATTTTTGTTGTTGGGTTTTTACTTGTGACTGACAAGTTCCAAATGGACCCTTCCCCCTTTCTTTTTCTTAGAAAGACTCTGGTTAAGCAGTTTAGGGGTCGCAAAGAGTCAAACACAACTGAGCAACTGAACTGAACTGAAAACTGTGTTTAGACCAATTGAAGCCAAACTTCAATGCGCAGCAAGGATAGAATTAGTACTGAGTCCAATGCGAGCCATCTTGGTGATAAAATAAGAAGTAATTCTCATGGTTGATTCTTAAAATAATTAATTTCACAGTTTCCATTTTTGGAAAAAGCCCTGGGGATACCTCTGGTTCAGAAAAAATTTGATGAGACAGCGTTAGAGGAGAAAGAAAATGTCACATTTAACTTATGAAAAATATTAAGAAAGGAACCAGAAAGATTCCCTATTGGTAAAGCAAGCAAGAACTGGTAAATTGCCCCCATGGAAACCTGCCAATATCAAATCGCCTGCAGAGACTTTGCAGACTCTTGTTCATTTCTATTTCATATAATTTCCTCTGTCTTTCCAGTACCTCTGTCATTTTTAATCAAGCATAAAATTTAAATGGGAAGCAATCTTTTCTGGTTTATGTTCTATTATTTCATCCTCATCAGAGTTTAAAATTACACCTTAGCAAATATTCATGTCTACAAGATAATGTTCTCAACTATTCTAACCACGAAGAGATTATATATTGTTAGGAAGAATGTTTTGAACAAACAAATATTATTACTAATCTAAGTTTAATAAAATATCATTTGAACAAATAAAATAGTTTGAAAATGTTTAGAGCACTTTTGAAAAGCTCTGTGGCACCTGTTATAGAGAGCTTGCAAATTAGTTGCCCATGGTACACATTTGGCACAAAAGTGTTTTGTTTATCTAGCAAGAGTTCTTTTTAGTTCAAAATTTAAAATTCAGTATATTTTATATAAAAATTTAAACTTGTGTTTTCTTTTAAAAAATCAGGAAATCTACTAATTTAGGACCTTTTATCCTGCATTTTTTCATATAGCCAACAAGTATTTCCTAAATGCCTACTATTTGACAGGCACTTAATGGAATCACCTGGGACCTTGTGCAGTTATCCATTTTAATGGGTGGAGTGATGGTTGTATGTATTTTCCAGTGTGCCACAGTCCAAGCCACTTCAGTGAGGGCTACTTTCAGTAGCTATTTATCATTATTCTTTCACAATTGATTTTCTCATAATGGATAAAAAATTCATATCGATATCTGGCAAAAACAATAATTTGTAATCTCTCATAGAATAAACTTGCCATTGGAAAATGGCTTTTTAAACCAGGTCCTACATTTTACTGTCTCCTTTTTATCCAGGTGATAAGAAAAATTCTCATTGATGGAGTGAAAGTGAAGTAACAGGTTTCATTCTTGAGTGGACCTCTTTTCCCTACAAATTCAAACTAATTTTATTGAAAGTTATTGAGAAGCTATGAGCATTGCTAGTAAGGAGGATAAATGAAACACAGGCTCTTTCCTTTCTTCCTGTGGAGAAGACAGACTTTTGGACAACCAATGTGAAGGGATAAGAGAATGAAGCTCAAGTGGGTAGGATAGGACAACTCTTTCTTCAGACCTCAGTTAGCCTTCCCTCCTTCCCCAGCCACTCATTGTCTAATGAGCTCATGAACAAAGGCTTCTTCTTTCTTTCTTCCTTTTTTTTTTTAATTTGGAGAAGATATTTAAGAAAAAAAAAGGAAATAGGCTCTCTTCACTCTCTTTTTTCCCTTTTAAAGGCTGTCTTAGAATATCTGAGATCTTGAGAACCACGAAATGGAAGAAACTTGGATTCCTCAGTTCCACGTGAAGAAAGTCAACTCCTGAGCACGAACACATGCATGGACTGATACATTGGGATTATATGACACCAGCCAGCAATTACTTTGGTAAGACATCATGTTTGTTACCAAAACTGGGAAAACAAAATATTATTCAAGGAGGTGAGATGTTTCAAAAGTGGAAGAGAAAATTACCTACTCACATCAATAATTTGCCATACCTACCTGACTCCTGCAGGCCTTTGAGCTTGAGAACCTTTCCCTTAATGAAACTGTTCAGATCATTGGTTTCCTTGTAATTTTGTCCTTGGTCACCTTCTCTATAACAAGAGCAGATTTGATCATAATATTCAAAAAGTTGAAAACAAAGTCTTAAAATTTTAGACAAAAGGAAATGGCTTGGGAAATCATTTCAAACATTTTGTATTCATTATTTTATCTATGGAAAGCTATATTGCTTAATGAAATCAAGGATTAATAGAATTGAAGGCTGTCTAGAGCCATCTACCTTGTCCTCTATATCTAGTGTGTGGATTTTCCTCTCAGTTGTTACCTTTGAGTACGTACTACTACTTCTTTGTAAGTACTTAGAGTGGCGGGAGCTCTGTACCACACAAGACAACTTTATCTAACAGTTTTTGTTGTTAGAATATTTTTATTATTTTAGATAAAAACCTGTCACTAAAACCTACCACTGACTGTAACAAGTTTTACTCACAAATGCCTATAAGTCACATAGGATAAGCCTGATTTCTTCTCTGTGTGCCTACAAAATAGCTCTTTGTCTATTGGAAGATAGATGTTAGATATTATGTCCATTACTAAATCTTAATTTTTCCACACCAAAGAGTCTCAGTTTTTTTCATTGTTACTCATATTTACTATGCCATCACAGTCCTGATTGGCTTTTCTAGAAATACTACATGAACTTGTAGGTGTATTATTAATTATATATTATTTTGCATTTGCTTTGGGTTATCCTCATGAGGCAGTTGAAACATATTTGAACTTTTTGTCAACCACATATCCTGTATTTTTCTGGTATTATAGCTTACTACTTGCTATTTGCTATTTCAGCATAATTAATTCTTCTTCTGCCAGTTTGAAGTATTTCTAAAGTTTACCTACCCTCAATAGTTAAAAAATTTATAGTTTCTGCAGTTTTGATCTGATGGGAAAATTGATTTGATTTCCATGGAAAACTATATGTTTATTTTTTAAGCTTAAACTAAAATTTATAAGAGATTTAGAGGTAACTTCAAATTTAGGATTTTTTTTCAGTTCCACTTTTAAACATAATTATTTTATCATTTTTTCTTCACATTTTTAAGTTACCATTAGATTCATGCATTTCTAAGTGTCTGTAATTTCTTATGGAATTTTTAAAATTTGTTTATTCTTATTTTTGTTCAGTTTGAGGAAAAGCCCATTTTGTTTTTCAGAGTATCTGATAGGATCCTTCATGGTTGTGATTAGTTCACAAAAGTTAATGAAATAAAAAAAAATGAAGCTCTCATTTTATAACTATACAGACTTCTCTAAAAAAGAAACCTCTTGCTTTGTCTCACTCAGAGGACTTATTCTAGACTAGAAGACATATTGGTATTTCTTCAAACAAATATAGATATTATTAGTCGAATTTAAAACTCTACATATCAAGCTTCTTTTCCCTTCAAGTGTTTTCCATTCCTTCCTGATTCTAATTTCTTAAGGTGTTAGAAACCTGTATGGTGTTGGTAGGAGGGGGAATGTGCATATGTGTGCCTAGTTGGGTTACTGCTGCTACTGTTAAGTCGCTTCATTCGTGTCTGACACTGTGAGACCCCATAGTCGGCAGCCCACCAGGTTCCCCCCGTCCCTGAGATTCTCCAGGCAAGAATATTGGAGTGGGTTGCCATTTCCTTCGCCAATGCATGAAAGTGAAAAGTGAAAATGAAGTCACTCAGTCATGTCCAACTCTTCGCGACCCCATGGACTGCAGCCTACCAGGCTCCTCCATCCATGGGATTTTCCAGGCAAGAGTACTGGAGTGGGTTACCATTGCATTCTCCGAGTGCTGAGCACATTCAATTAAAAAAAGAGAGAGGAAGAGTAATGACAAGACCACTGATGCATGGCTCAGAATGTGCCCAGTGCTATGCATCCTTCCACCGTTTCTCTCAGAGGAACACTCCAATGATCCCTGCTCAGTCAGAGCTCAGCTGTCACCTCCAAGATACCTCCTCTCCCCCATAATGCAATTACGTACCCTGTGTGATGTTCACGGCAGCTGGGAGGTAATCCAAATAGTCCTGGAGTGCTTTATGCTGATTCCAGCTGGTAGTGATCTAAAAGTTCAGTGATTAGTGGTTAATTGTTAATGCCCTGTTAGCATAGTGACCACAGTGCTGGTGCTATAGTGTGTCATATGGGTAGCTGGTGTGCTCAGCTGGGCCTCCATGAAATTCCATTGCCTAAGTGGTCCTTTGACTTTCACCCCAGGGACTTTTCTACATAATTCACATCAAGATCCCTCTTGGGGACTTGTGGACTGACTAATGTGCCCAGCTAACATTCATAGCCTCTTATAATATTACAGGAAACTTAGGATTCTCTTCTGTACCAAAGGTATCCACATAAAATTGTGGTTGTCCCTTGCTCTTTCTAGCCCAGACATGCCTTTGTCCCATTCTTGTGGTCTATCCCAGGTGGCTTTGCAAATTCTACTGTTAAGCAACTCTAATCAAGGAATGGTTGATAGTTTTCTGTTAATAGATTCTAAGTCCTTTCTCCAGTTTCATGGGAGGGAATATTTTGTGGTTCTCTCTCTCTCCCAGTAAGCACCCAGGAAACAGCTAAGGGGAATTGCACTATCATTTCCCCTCTACTTCCTGTTCATTTTTTATAGCTGGAGAAACACCAACTTTTCAGGTTTGCATCTCTTTCTCCAGTCTCAGCCTGATGAGCTGTTTTTCAAGTCAGATAGTTTATACCATCCTTATTTATTGGTGATACATAGAGGAGATGGAAGGAAGTATGAGGATGTGATCAATATATGGGAAAGGTTGAGGCCACGTGTGTCCCTCAGTTTCATGTGGTTTTGAGAGACAGCATGCTACTAAAAAACAAATGCTGCTACTGCTATTGCTGCTAAGTCGCTTCAGTCGTGTCTGACTCAGTGCAACCCCATAGATGGCAGCCCACCAGGCTCCCCTGTCCCTGGGATTCTCCAGGCAAGAACCCTGGAGTGGGTTGCCCTTTCCTTCTCCAATGCATGAAAGTAAAAAGTAAAAGTGAAAGTGAAGTCGTGTCCGACGCTTTGTGACCCCATGGACTGCAGCCTACCAGGCTCCTCCATCTATGGGATTTTCCAGGTGTCATGATGAAAATAAAGAGGAAATCGGAAAATGCCTCCAGAAAAATGACAAAGAAAAGAAAGTCTTATAAAATCTACAGGATGCAGCGAAAGCATTTCTAAGAAGGAGGTTCATAGCAATACAGGCCTTCCTCAAGAAACAAGAAAAATCTCAAATAAACAACCTAACCTACCACCTGAAATAATTAGAAAAAGAAGAAGCACAAAGTGATCATAAGGTAGGAAATAATAAAGATCAGAGAGGAAATAAGTGAAATAGAGATTAAGGAAAAATGTTATCAGTAAGACCAAGTGCTGTTTTTTTAAAGGGTAAACAAAATCAACAGATCTCTAGCTGGGCCCACCAAGAAGAAAAGAGAGAGAATCTAAAGAAACAAAATAAGAATTGAAAAAGGAGAAAGAACAACCAGTATTAGAGTATCACAGAAATATAAAAGTCATAGGAAGTTATTATGAGCAGTTATATACCAGCAAATTGTACAGTCTAGAGGAAATGGAGAAGTTTCTAGAAACATAAAGCCTACCAAAATTGAGTCAAGAAGAAACCAATAATTTGAACAGCTCTATCACTGGATGTAAAATATTATAGAATATAAAAACAACAACAACAACTTCCAGCAAACAAAAATTCAAGACCACTGGGAAATGGCTTCACTGGGGAATTCTGCCAAACATACAATGAATGTTTATACTGATCTACTCAAACACTTCTAAAAAACTGAAGAGGAGAGAACATTTACAGTCATTCTGTGAAGCCACAATCACCCTGATACCAAAACCAGACATAGACAATATAAAAAAAATAAAATTACAGGCCAATATCTTAAAAATAGATGCAAAATATTCAATGAAACACTGGCAAACCAATTCTGACAAGACATAAAAAGGATCATACACCTTGATCAAGCTGGATTCATTCCATAGATGCAAGGATGGTTCAGCATACACAGATGAATCAATGTGATCCACCACGTTGAAAAAAGAAAAGACAAAGATTGCATTATTATCTCAATAGATGCACCAGAAGCATTTGGTAGAAATTCAACATCCATTTATGATAAAACCTCTCACTAAAGTGGGTATAGAGGGAATATATCTAAATAGAATAAAAGCTGTTTATGACAAACCCACAGCCAATATAATAGTGGTGAAAAGCTGAAATCCTTCCTGCTTAACTCTGGAATAAGACAAGGGTGCCCACTCTCACCACTTCTATTTAACATAGTTTTGGAAGTTTTAGCCACAGAAATCAGAGAAGAAAACGAAATAAAGGGAATCCAGATTGAAAAAGAAGTAAAACTCTCACTGTTTGCAGATGACATGATCCTCTACATAGAAAACCCTAAAGACACCACCAGAAAATTACTAGAGCTAATCAATGAATATAGTAAAGTTGCAGGGTATAAAATTAGCACAGATAAATCCCTTCCATTCCTATACACTAACAATAAGAAAACAGAAACAGAAATTAAGGAAACAATTCCATTCACCATTGGCATGAGAAGAATAAAATACTTAGGAATAAATCTACCTATGGAAACAAAAGACCTATATATAGAAAACTATAGAACACTGGTGAAATAAATCAAAGATGACACAAATAGATGGAAAAATTACCATGTTCATGGATCAGAAGAATCAATATAGTGAAAATAAGTATACTAACCAAAGCAATCTATAGATTCAATGCAATGCCTATCAAACTACCAATGGTATTTTTCACAGAACTAGAACAAATAATTTCACAATTTTTATGTGAATATAAAAAAAAAAAACCTCAAGAATAGCCAAAGCAATTTTAAGAAAGAAGAATGGAACTGGAGGAATCAACCTGCCTGACTTCAGACTATACTACAAAGCTATAGTCATCAAGACAGTATGGTACTGGCACAAAGACAGAAAGATAGATCAATGGAACAAAATATAAAGCCCAGAGATAAATCCATGCACCTATGGACACCTTATCTTTGACAAAGATATATAATGGAGAATATATATATATATATTGCAAGAATATACAATGGAGAAAAGACGATCTTTTTAACAGATGGTGCTGGAAAAACTGGTCAACCATTTATAAAAGAATGAAACTCAAACACTTTCTACCACCATACACAAAAATAAACTCAAAATGGATTAAAGCTCTAAATTTAAGACCAGAAACTATAAAACTCCTAGAGGAAAACATAGGCAAAACACTCTCTGACATAAATCACAGAAGGAACTTCTGTGACTCACCCCCCAGAGCAATGGAAATAAAAGCAAAAAAAACCAAATGGAACCTAATTAAACTTAAAATCTTTTGCACAATGAAGGAAACTATAAGCGAGGTGAAAAGACAGCCTTCAGAATGGGAGAAAATAATAGCAAACGAAGCAACTTACAAAGAATTAATCTAAAAAATATACATGTAGCTCATGCAGCTCAATACCAGAAAAATAAATGACCCAATCAAAAAGTGAGCCAAAGAACTAAACACACATTTCTCCAAAGAAGACATACAGATGGCTAACAAACTCATGAAAAGATGCTCAACATCACTCATTATCAGAGAAATGCAAATCAAAACCACAATAAGGTACCATCTTATGCCACTCAGAATGGCTGCTATCAAAAAGTCTATAAACAATAAATGCTGGAGAGGGTGCAGAGAATAGGGAACCCTTTTACACTGTTGGTGGGAATGCAAACTAGTACAGCCACTATGGAGAACAGTGTGGAGATTCCTTAAAAAACTGGAAATAGAACTGCCATACGACCCAACAGTCCCACTGCTGGGCATACACACTGAGGAAACCAGAATTGAAAGAGACACATGTACCCCAGTGTTCATCGCAGTAAGTGTTTATAGTAACCAGGTCATGGAAGCAACCTAGATGTCCATTGGCAGATGAATGGATAAGAAAACTGTGATACATATACACAATGGAATATTACTTAGCTATTAAAAAGAATGCATTTGAATCAGTTCTAATGAGGTGGATGAAACTGGAGCCTATTATACAGAGCAAAGTAAGTCAGAAAGAAAAACACCAATACAGTATTCTAACACATGTATATGGAATTTAGAAATATGGTAGTGATGACCCTGTATGTGAGACAGCAAAAGAGACACAGATATACAGAACAGACTTTTGGACTCTGTGGGAGAAGTAGAGGCTGGGATGATGTGAGAGAATAGCATTGAAACATGTATATGACCATATGTGAAATAGGTTGTCAGTCTAGGTTCGATGCATGAGACAGGGCACTCAGGGCCAGTGCACCAGGATGATGCTGAGGGATGGGTTGGAGAGGGAGTTGGAGGGGTTTCAGGATGAGGGACACATGTACACCCATGGCTGATTCATGTGAATGTATGGCAAAAACCACTACAGTATTTTAAAGTAATTAGCCTCCAAGTAAAATAAATAAACTAATTTTAAAAAAATGTGAAGGGAGATTTCCTGTCGGATCGGGCTGAGGAGAGGCTACTACAGCACTAGGGTGTCAGTTGGTCCCGCCCAGAACACTTTAGTTCTGCTCTGGAAGGATATATTTAATAACTGATTGGTGTGTCCCTTGAATACAAGAAAATGGAAACTGAACAGCCAGAGGAAACCTTTCCCAACACGGAAACCAATGGCGAATTTGGTAAACGCCCTGCTGAAGATATGGAAGAGGAACAAGCTTTTAAAAGATCTAGAAACACTGATGAGATGGTTGAATTACGCATTCTGCTTCAGAGCAAGAATGCTGGGGCAGTGATTGGAAAAGGAGGCAAGAATATTAAGGCTCTCCGTACAGACTACAATGCCAGTGTTTCAGTCCCAGACAGCAGTGGCCCCGAGCGCATATTGAGTACCAGTGCTGATATTGAAACGATTGGAGAAATTCTGAAGAAAATCATCCCTACCTTGGAAGAGGGCCTGCAGTTGCCATCACCCACTGCAACCAGCCAGCTCCCGCTCGAATCTGATGCTGTGGAATGCTTAAATTACCAACACTATAAAGGAAGCGACTTTGACTGCGAGTTGAGACTGTTGATTCATCAGAGTCTGGCAGGAGGAATTATTGGAGTCAAAGGTGCTAAAATCAAAGAACTTCGAGAGAACACTCAGACAACAATCAAGCTTTTCCAGGAATGTTGTCCTCAATCTACTGACAGAGTCGTTCTTATCGGAGGAAAACCTGATAGGGTTGTAGAGTGCATAAAGATCATCCTTGATCTTATATCAGAGTCTCCTATCAAAGGATGCGCTCAGCCTTATGATCCCAATTTTTATGATGAAACTTATGATTATGGTGGTTTTACAATGATGTTTGATGACCGCCGTGGACGTCCTGTGGGATTTCCCATGCGGGGAAGAGGTGGTTTTGACAGAATGCCGCCTGGTTGGGGTGGGCGTCCCATGCCTCCCTCCAGAAGAGATTATGATGATATGAGCCCTCGTCGAGGACCTCCTCCACCCCCTCCCGGACGAGGCGGCCGGGGTGGTAGTAGAGCTCAGAATCTTCCTCTTCCACCACCACCACCACCACCTAGAGGAGGAGATCTAATGGCCTATAACAGAAGAGGAAGACCTGGAGACTGTTACGATGGCATGGTTGGTTTCAGTGCTGATGAAACCTGGGACTCTGCAATAGATACATGGAGCCCATCAGAATGGCAGATGGCTTATGAACCACAGGGTGGCTCTGGATATGATTATTCCTATGCAGGGGGTCGTGGCTCATATGGTGATCTTGGTGGACCTATTATTACTACACAAGTAACTATTCCCAAAGATTTGGCTGGATCTATTATTGGCAAAGGTGGTCAGCGGATTAAACAAATCCATCATGAGTCAGGAGCTTCGATCAAAATTGATGAGCCTTTAGAAGGATCCGAAGATCGGATCATTACCATTATAGGAACACAGGACCAGATACAGAATGCACAGTATTTGCTGCAGAACAGTGTGAAGCAGTATGCAGATGTTGAAGGATTCTAATGCAAGATATTTTTTCTTTTTTATAGTGTGAAGCAGTATTCTGGAAAGTTTCTCTAAGACTAGTGAAGAACTGAAGGAGTCCTGCATCTTTTTTTTTTTTTATCTGCTTCTGTTTAAAAAGCCAACATTCCTCTGCTTCATAGGTGTTCTGCATTTGAGGTGTAGTGAAATCTTTGCTGTTCACCAGATGTAATGTTTTAGTTCCTTACAAACAGGGTGGGGGGTGGGGGAGGGTGTGCAAAAACTAACATTGAAATTTTGAAACAGCAGCAGAGTGAGTGAATTTTAATTTTTGTTCAGTGTTGGTGGTTTAAAGAAGTCCCCCCATGTAATTATTGTGAACACTTTGCATTGTGGTCACTGTAACATTTGGGGTGGTGGGACAGGGAGGAAAAGTAACAGTAGTCCATATGTCCCTGGCATCTATTCAGAGCAGTGTGCAGAATGTAATGCTCTTTTGTAAGAAACGTTTTGGGAGGAGGGACTAAGATGGCGGAGGAATAGGACGCGGAGTCCACACTCTCCCCAACAAATACACCAAAGGAACATTTAAATACCGAACAAACTCCATAAATCAACATCTGAATGCTGGCAGAGGTCTTCAGGCATCTGGAAAGACAGCCCATTGCCGACGAAAGAAGGTAGGACCAAAGGGAAAAAAAAAAAGTAAAAAGAGGCAAAGAGGCAGGGACTGAGATTCATCTCAGAAGGGGAGCCTCGAAAGAGATAAAGGTTTACGAACGTCAGGAAACATTCTCACTGGCGGAACTGAGAGATCTGAGGCGAATGTCAAAGAGCATAAAAGTCGGGACTTAGAAGCCGATAAATAGTTAAGCCCCTTGGAGAACGGAGCGGCGGCCGGTCGCCCCATCCCCCACGAGCCAGCGGACTGCTCAGGGAGGGGCGGGCCACGCGCTTAGGGGGAGGACTGAGATTGAAGCCTGGGGCAGACTGAGGGTCCTAACCGAGGGCGCTAACCGGAGATAGACCGCTGGGTAGCCTTCCCGAGGAAGACCCCCACCAGGCTCGCGAACAGAACAAAGGGGAGCGGGGACTCGGACCACGGCGCGAGACAGCCGGGTGGAACAGGGAGGCTGCGGGCTACGGAGAGCGCCCCTGTGAGGCTTCTGCCCCCAAACCGCAGGCAGAATTGGGGGCTAGCCAAGACCTCTGGGGACTCTGGACAGTCGCCACCAGAATTCGGCGCTTCTCATATCTGAGAAAACGCCCCCAGCCGCACACTGGAAAAAACCGAGCAGCTGGGCCAGGGGAGGGGAGAAGCTGCAGCCCCCCAACTGCGTCACCAGAGTGCACCGCCAGAGTCTGCCGCTGCACATCTGAGAAGACACGCCCAGCTGCAAGCAGAAAGAGCCGAGTGGCTGGGCCTGGGGAGAGGAGAAGCCACAGCCTCCAATTGCGTCATCAGAGTGCGCCGCCAACTGAGAGCCTGAGCAGAGGGGGCTGGAAAAGCACAGGCACCGCGAGGGGGGCAAACCCCAGAGCGCTGAATAGACACTGAAGGGGCCAGCAGAGGTCGCCAAATCAAGCAGGACAGACCGCTTAAGATTCCAACCAGGAAACTCTGACAAAACACTCATCCAACCCCTCCCGTAGTGAGGAAACCCCACAATAAAGGGACAACACACCAAGATAAACAAGATGAAAAGGCAGAGAAATACCCAACAAGTAAAGGACCAGGATAAATATCCCCTAGACCAAACAAAAGACGAAGAGAGAGCTTGTCTACCTGACAAAGAATTCCGAATAATGATAGTGAAAATGATCCAAAACCTGGAAAATAAGTTGGAGTTGCAATTCAATAACCTGCAGGCAAGGATTGAGAAGATGCAGGTAAGCTTTAACAAGGACTTAGAAGAAATGAAAAAGAGTCAAAATACAATAAATAATGCAATAAATGAGATCAAAAACACGCTGGAGGGAACCAACAGTAGAATAACAGAAATAGAAGACAGGATAAGTGAAATAGAAGATAGAATGGCAGAAATAAATGAAACAGAAAGGAAAAATGAAAAAAGAATTAAAAGAAATGAGGACAATCTCAGAGACCTCTGGGATAGTATTAAACGCACCAATATTCGAATCATAGGAATCCCAGAAGAAGAAGACAAAAAGAAAGACCATCAAAAAATTCTTGAAGAAATTATGGTGGAAAATTTCCCTAAATTGGGAAAGCAAATAACATCTCAGGTCCAAGAAACACAGAGGGTCCCAAATAGAATCAACCCCAAGCGGAGCACCCCAAGACACATATTAATCAAATTAACAAATACCAAATACAAAGACCAAATATTAAAAGCAGTGAGGGAGAAGCAAAAAATAACCCACAAGGGGAATCCCATGAAGATAACAGCTGATCTCTCAATAGAAACGCTTCAGGCCAGAAGGGAATGGCAGAGCATTCTTAAAGTCATGGAAGAAAACAAGCTACAACCCCGATTACTGTACCCAGCAAGGATCTCATTCAAATTTGAAGGAGAATTCAAAATTTTTTCCGATAAGCAGAAATTGAGAGAATTTAGCAATACCAAACCAGCCCTCCAATGAATGCTAAAGGATCTTTCCTAGATAGGAAACACGGATGGGATATATAATCTCGAATCCAAAACAATAAAATAGAAGAAATGGCAACAGGATCATATCTATCAATAATTACCTTAAATGTAAACGGGCTACAAGAGACCCACCTCAAATCTAAGGACATATATAGACTGAAAGTTAAAGGCTGGAAAAAGATATTCCATGCAAATAAAGACCAAAAGAAAGCAGGAGTGGCAATACTCATATCAGATAAAGTAGACTTTAAAATAAAGGCGGTGAAAAGAGATAAAGATGGACATTACATAATGACCAAAGGATCAATCCAAGAAGAAGAAATAGCAATTATAAATATTTATGCACCCAACATAGGAGCACCACAATATGTAAGACAAATGCTAACAAGTATGAAAGGGGAAATTAACAACAACACAATAATAGTGGGAGACTTTAATACACCACTCACACCAATGGATAAATCAACTAAACAGAAAAGTAACAAGGAAATTCAAACTTTAAATGATACAATAGACCAACTAGACCTAATTGATATCTATAGGTCACTCCACCCCAAAACAAGGAATTTCACTTTTTTCTCAAGCGCACACGGGACCTTCTCCAGGATAGATCACATCCTGGGCCATAAATCTAGCCTTGGTAAATTCAAAAACATTGAAATCATCCCAAGCATCTTTTCTGATCACAATGCAGTGAGATTAGATATCAATTACAGGAGAAAACCATTCAAAACCTCCAACATATGGAGGCTCAACAACACACTGCTGAATAACCAACAAATCACAGAAGAAATCAAAAATGAAATTCAGTTATGCATGGAAACGAATGAAAATGAAAACACAACAGCCCAAAACCTATGGGACACTGTGAAAGCAGTGCTAAGGGGAAGGTTCATAGCAATTCAAGCTCACCTTAGGAAACAAGAAAAAAATCAAATAAATAACCTTACTATACACCTAAAGCAACTAGAAAAGGAAGAGATGCAGAAGCCCAGGTCTAGTAGAAGGAAAGAAATCTTAAAGATCAGGGCAGAAATAAACGCAAAGCAAACAAAAGAGACCATAGCAAAAATCAACCAATCCAAAAGCTGGTTCTTTGAGAAGATAAATAAAATTGACAAACCATTAGTCAGACGAATCAAGAAACAAAGGGAGAAGAACCAAATCAACAGAATTAGAAAAGAAAACGGAGAGATCACAACAGAAAACACAGAAATACAAAGGATCATAAGAGACTATTATCAGCAGCTATATGCAAATAAATTGGACAACCTGGATGAAATGGACAGATTCCTAGAAAAGTACAACTTTCCAAGACTAAACCAGGAAGAGATAGATAATCTTAATAGACCCATCACTAGCACAGAAATTGAAACCGTAATCAGAAACCTTCCAAAAAACAAAAGCCCAGGACCAGATGGCTTCACAGCCGAATTCTACCAAAAATTTAGAGAAGAGCTAACACCTATTCTACTCAAACTCTTCCAGAAAATTGCAGAGGAAGGTAAACTTCCAAACTCATTCTATGAGGCCACCATCACCCCAATTCCAAAACCCAACAAAGATGCTACAAAAAAAGAAAACTACAGGCCAATATCACTGATGAACTTAGATGCAAAAATCCTTAACAAAATTCTAGCAAATAGAATCCAACAACACATTAAAAAATCATACATCATGATCAAGTTGGCTTTATCCCAGGGATGCAAGGATTCTTCAATATTCGCAAATCAATCAATGTAATACACCACATTAACAAATTGAAAAATAAAAATCACATGATTATCTCAATAGATGCAGAGAAAGCCTTTGACAAAATTCAACATCCATTTATGATAAAAACCCTCCAAAAAGCAGGAATAGAAGGAACATTCCTCAACATAATAAAAGCTATATATGACAAACCCACAGCAAACATTATCCTCAATGGTGAAAAACTG